>JABEYC010000217.1:0-26087 GCA_013266195.1 Fusarium zealandicum
CGTTATCGGTGGACCGGCTCTCGGTGAAAAGAGACGCCCCGCATACACGGTGATTGTCCCGCGTGCTCAGCCTGACTGGACCTAATAAGGCCCTCTATAAAACATCGTATTGCTGATCTCGTTTCGTGCTGGCTTGCCCAAGTAAGGGGCGTCTCCCCCCCCCCCCCGACACTGTCGTGCGCTCAGCCTCTGGTGCACGAGGTTCCATCTGCCTTTGCTGCCGGACGACACGGTGCTACTGTACGAGCTGTGCGATGAGCCCGCAACTTACCAGTTTCGAAGCGATTGGGAAAACAGCCAACGATCAGCCTAAAATCCCCCCGTTAACCTGACGCTTTGTAGCGCACCTTCGTTGGGACAAGGGTGATGGCTTCGAGACCGTTCCATGATCTCGAGTCGGGGCCTGTCCTTCGGACAATTCTTTAGCACTTGCGTCATGTCCCGGGAGATTGGAGATTTGACGGATTGAAGAACCTCGTCATCGGCGCTTGAGAAGGCGTGAGTTCTGGTGGTGAAACCGTGATATCCGCCAACAGTTGGAAATGTCAGCAAAGTCCGCGCCGGCGACGCCGTGGGAGGTCCTGGGATTTCCGTGGACTGGGTCGTATTATTAGGCCTCCAGCTGTCTCCGTTGTTGCCCTGCTCCCAATACCCATGGATACTCCTGGGGTTGCGTCTCTCCTGGCCCCTCAGTGGCTGTCTGCGGGTTGACATAAACTTGAAGACAAGGGGGCGAACACGAGCGAGACAGCTCGACTGCGACGCTGCACCTGGTCGAATCGTATTCACCTCTTCAACTCTTTGGTAGTGAGCACTAATAAAGGGGCAGCATTCTCTATTTTATTATATTAAGGCGTCTTCGGCCTCGTCGAGTTCCACCGGTTTCGGTTTTGAATAAGTTAATGCGAAATGGTGGTTTGAAGACTCCAGGATGCTCCGTCTTAAAGTGGCTAAATGATTTGATGCAAAAAGCTTCCCATGTCTATATTCTCTAGAACAAGCATTATCAATTAACCACAATGATGGATAGGGGCTCGGCAGCATCTGGTCAGAACAACGAAAGCATCAAAGTGCCCGGGCCAGTGATGGCTTATTTCCATTATCTTGCCAGAGAAATTGTGATCGGAGTAATCACAGCCTTTTCAGTTGCACAAGTACACCCATCCATCGCCTAGGTTGGATGCTGGACGTTTCAAGGCATGCCTTTTCTTTACGCATCGACCCTCATACTTACAATGCAAGTCCTTCACTACCTAGTCGATGTGCAGATTTGCACAAAATGGTAGCAACCCATTATCTCAAACAGCCACGCAACATCCAAGAACATCCAAGTGCTGTCTTGGTTTTATTGCGAGCCTTTCAACATCGTGTACTGTGGCTGAAGATCATTGACGAATTACAATCGACCAAGAAGAGATCTGCTCGGCAATCTTCAAACCCGAAGACTAGGTTGCCGAGACTTCGGTAGGTTCCCTAGCGCGAGACTCCAGAATTTCGTGCCCTATATTCAGCAACTTTCCCGGGGAAAATGACGAGAATAGCAGGACGGTTCTTTCTGTGGATCATTATGGTAAAGTAATAAGGAAGTGGAAGATGAGCGAAATAATATCATCTGCCAATCAGATGTATTGACTTTTGTGTAGGCTGGACGCTGGCCGGCCGGAGTTGTTTTTCTCGGGTATGGAGAGCAAATATACACTATGACTGCGTGCAGACTATGCGTCGTGAGTTAAGGCCGTAGCCGAGCAATTGCTCCTTTGAATGAGATATTCAACCTGAAAAAGAATGGTATTATCGGAGCTGACTGACCCCTCCTTTCCAGGCATCTCTTGGGTTATGCTTGACGGCTCCTACCTACCTACCTCATAGGATGAGGTGTCTGCTGCCAACAGGACCTCCAGGTCAATGTCAACATCAACGATACAGATTTTTATCAGCCCCACGGTATCCGCAGCCTAACTCGAGCGTGTTTCGTGATTCCGCATTCATGCTGCACGAATAGTGTATATTCAACCCATTAAGGTATCAAATCGAGATCCCAAACGTGCTGATTGACAGTAAAAGTGTTCTCTACCCCGCCTCGAGGCAAGAGTCTGGGGTAAGACGATTCTTTCCACCCGCCTTGAGGACGGCATCCCCTCCGCACACCGTCCCCACCCTGGGTCACCGCCCGCTAGAAGAGGAAATCATTGTCGTGTGGGTGCGAGATATGCTGAGACATGGTGCAAGTATAATGGTTCCTGTGACCGGGAAGAGAGCTTCAAAAACCCCCAATTGAAGCAGAAGTGTATTAAAACATAAGCGTATATCTATATATACTTTTTGGCTTCTAAATTCCCATGAAAATCAATGCTTGAGCTCAATCCTCCGCAGTATTGAAGGCGATATCGGAGCAAGCCTGCCCTCCTTTCACACCCGCCCCCTAACCCGGCAGAACCTTCAACGGCCCAAAATTGGCATTCGGCGGTCACTCGGCCACCGGTTTTCGGCACTCGTTGTCCCCGGTCACATTTTTAAAACGAGGACAGCTTCCCCTCTTCTTCGTCGCGCGGCTCGATAGGAACCTCTTTCTCCCCCGCCAAACCCTAAAGCCGTTGAACAAGCTGCGTGACATTGTCGCGAGGCCCTCAATTGCTTTCATCCAGTTCTCAGAAGCTTCACGTTGCGCTTTGCGGCGAAAGCTTGACTCTTCGCAAACAACTCGGTGGGGAACTGCTCCTCGCACGAACCAGCCATGTCCTCCTCAGGCGAGAACTCGCTCTTTGCGCGGCACTATGTCGACTATGTCTACATGCCCGGCCTGCTTCTGGTGGTCGGCACTTTGATCGTCAAGAAGGAGTGGACGCCGTATGCTGCTCTCGTGGCTGTTCTCTTTGGCGCCTACAACTACTTTGCTTTCCGTGAGTTGTTGCGGGGAGCTGTCTATGCCGTCACTCGACTAACATATCGGAATCGCAGAGGTCAAGAAGGTTCTCAAGCCCGATGCTTTCCAGGACTTTGAGCTCGAGGAAAAGACCATCATCTCCCACAATGTCGCCATGTAAGTTATCTGAGTCCCTCGCCAATTGCTCCGAGAATGCGCAAAACTGACAATTTCTCCCAAACCACAGCTACCGCTTCAAGCTCCCCAGCGCCAAGTCCATTCTCGGCCTCCCCATCGGCCAGCACATCTCCATTGGTGCTCCCTGTGTCCAGCCCGATGGCTCTACCAAGGAGATTGTCCGTTCCTACACACCCATCTCGGGCGACCACCAGCCCGGCTACTTCGACCTTCTGATCAAGTCTTACCCCCAGGGCAATATCTCCAAGCACATGGCCTCCCTCACAGTCGGCCAGACGATCAAGGTTCGTGGCCCCAAGGGCGCCTTCGTCTACACCCCCAACATGGTCCGCCACTTCGGCATGATCGCCGGTGGCACAGGAATCACCCCCATGCTCCAGGTTATGCGAGCTATTATCCGAGGCCGCGCCGCCGGAGACAAGACCAAGGTCGACCTCATCTTTGCCAATGTCTCGCCCCAGGATATCCTCCTCAAGGAGGACCTCGACGCTCTGGTTGCTCAAGATAAAGGCATCCGTATTCACTACGTCCTCGACAAGCCTCCGGAGGGCTGGACTGGTGGCGTCGGTTATGTCACTGCCGATATGATCACCGTGAGTATAACCCTGGCTTGGTACTTCCAGTTGACTAACAACCTTTCAGCAAAACCTCCCCCCGCCCGCCGACGACGTCAAGATTCTCCTCTGTGGACCTCCTCCTATGATTAGCGGTCTCAAGAAGGCCACTGAAAGCCTTGGCTACAAGAAGGCCCGTCCCGTCAGCAAGCTCGAGGACCAGATCTTTGCCTTTTAAGCAAGCCGTCCAACTACAGCTTGGTTACTTCATGAGTCTTATCTGTATTCAATCTGTAAGGACATGGTTTACTTTCAGCAATCGCAGTCTATATAGAAGAGGGGGGATGGAAAAGGATACATGGCATTGTGCCATGTGGATTCAGACAGGGGTATAAGGCATCCATCATCACAGCAAAAAGATGAGGAGTCAATGTAACGAGATGAAACGTAATTTTGATCCGTCATGCAGTGTATACCACCATTCACTTGGCGCCTAAAATCGCTGGACGAAGATTGTCTCGACTTACTTCAAACACAAGAAGAGAGGACGATTGCAAGCACGCTTTGTATTACTCCCAGCCCCTATTTTGAAATAATCTAGCTTTATGGTACAACAAGTACGGAAGCCCCAATTGCCCTCGAAAATATCCCGATATCATGTCGAAACTTAATAGGATACAATCACACTCTAAACTTCCTCTCCCTGCTACTCGTCATCGCCGTCCGCCTCGGCCATGCTCGTGTCTGCCTCTCGACGAGGTTCATCCTCATCCTCATCGCCAGACGCACTCTTGGCTCTAGCAGGCGCCTCTTCGCCCTCATCCTCCTCGTCACTCTCGACGACTCGTCCGCGACGGGCTCGCTTGTGCTGTTGGCGCGGAGCAATCTCCACTTCGTCATCCTCGTCGCCAGTTCCCTGGTCAGCCTCCTCATCGACGTCCATCTTGTCATCTTCAGCAGCTTTCTCATCCACTTCGGACAGCGGTGTCTCTTCTCTGTCCATGTTTCTCTCGGCACGCTCGAGTGCGTCGTCGCCGTCATCGTCACCTCCCGCTCCTCCCTCCTCGTCGCTGTCAACCACGATCTCGGCCGACTTGAATTTTGAGGACTCTTTCTTTGTAAGGCGGCGGCGCTTCTTGGTGCGCGTCTGCTCTTCCTCTTCTGACCCTTCGTCTTGGCGTTCGCTCTTCTTCTTCTTTCCTCCAGATCGCTTCGGTTTGGCCTCGCCGGAAGCCCGAGGTGCCGGCTTGCGCTTGCGCTTCACCTTTTCTCCTGTCTCGCTGTCTGTGGTCATCTCAGCCTCCACGCGAGCACGCTCCTCTTCAGCTCGCTTCTCGGTCTGAAGTCTGTCCCGAGCAGCAATCTCGTCACGTTCCTTTTTGATCTTTTCTTGACGTGCCTGTTCCAATTCCAGCACCCTTTGGCGTTCTTCCTCACGGCGCCTGAGCTCTGCTTCTCGTTGCTCCTTGGCTGCCTGAATCTTTTCCTTGTTCTTCTCTTCCCACTCCTTCTGTTTGCCGATGGCTCGCTCAAGCTGTTTGCGCAGAGTGTTTCGAGCCATGTTGGCACGCTGCTCAACGTCATGCTTGGGGTATGGAGTTTGGGGATGAGCAGCGATTTCGTCTAGCGAGGTGATAGCAGCTTCGAGACCTTCGGCCGCCTTCTCGAGCTGCTCAGTCGAGCGCTTGTTCTCCAGTAGACCCTGAACCATGGTAACTAGTTGAATCTGTACAAAGGCGACGTTGAACTTGTAATGAACCTGCTCAGGAGCAACTTCAAGAGCCTGGCATAAGATGTTAGTCGTGATGACAGAAGCGGGAGTAAGTAGAACATACCTTTTGAGCACATTCAAGCGCTTTGCTGTATGCATCAACGTCACGCTCTGCTCGGCCGCGATTCAGCCATGTGCGACCCAGGCACGCAAGAATGACAGGATCGTTTGCCTTGCCGTCTCGAGAAAGGGCAATCTCGTAATGTTCGATGGCCTTTGAGTACTGTCTTAACTCGGCATATATATGTCCCAGGTTGACATAGAGATGTGAGTCCCGAACGGTCTCCCTGACCTTGTTAAAGATAGCAAGTGCGGACTTGTAATCCTTCTTGTCTTCCACAAGAGCAATGGCGATGCCCTGGGCTGCGTAGGCGTTCTTTGGGTCCAACGACAGGGCTTTCTCAAAGAACTCGACAGCCTTGCCGTATGTTGTGCTTCGCTTCTGTTTCTCCGACGCCGACTCGCGGCGCATTTCTCTTGCCTGAACAAGATACATGTTACCCATTCCAACTAAAGCGTGCCTATCGTGCTTATCGTGGTGCTGGAGAGTGTGCTTGTAGTGACGGAACTCCGGATCTTCGCCAATGTTGGCTGGGCGTTTCCTTGAGTGAACCTTGCCGAGATACCAGCCATAGAGGGCGCGGACCTCGAGGTCGGTGTTGTTCTCTTGGTACAACTTAGCGACAGCGTCGGGGCCCTCCTTGTTGGGGTTCTTCCTGAGTTTGATGTAGGCGAGCCTGGCGCGAGCATCTGTGTAGTCATCGTGTCTAGACAAGAGACCTTCGTAGACCTCGACAGCCTTGTCGGATAGGCCTCGTGACTCATAACTCCGGGCCAAGTTGAAGCTGATGGTGGACACTAGGGCATCTGTATCCATATCAGGGTCCTTCTCGCCAATCTTGATGCAGGCGCCCAGGGCCGCCTCGAACATGTCGCTAGCGAACTCGTGTTTCTCGGCTTGCGAATGGAAGCAACCAATGTTATTCAGTAGCTGAGGAGGTAGAGATTTGCGAAGGGCAGTCTTGATCTCAGTTTCGTCGGTGACATCCTCCGGGCGCTCCGAGTCAGGAACCTGATCCAACTCCAGCTGCTCGACCTGTTGCAAGCATTGTAGAGCCTTGTCGGGATGATCCGTCTCGTACAACCGAGCCAGGTTGAGAAGAACTGAAGCATCAGGCGCTAGTGTCTTCTTGGGGTCTTTCCAGACGTTTCGCACACCTTCAAGGAGGGTGATGGCCTTCTTGAGCTCGGCGGACTTGTCTTCCTTGCTGTCACTGACCTGATTGGCAAACACTTCCTCAGCATACAGAGTGCCCAACAGAATCATGGCTTCATGTGTTTTCGACTGTTGAATCATCTTCTCGAGGCGGAGTTTGGCTTCTCCCAGATCATTGCTCAGCACAGACAGCTGAGCGACACCAAACTTGGCGGGAAGGTAGCCTGTCTCTGTTCCTCCACGAGCGTCATCAGCACGGCGATAGTAGTCACTCGCACGATCGACGTTGCCACTGTAATGCTCCTTTCGCGCGAGCAGATACCAGCCGTCACTGGCAATAGCGTTGACGTCCGTGTACTGAATCGCCTTGTGCGCGAGCTTGTCGGCATTATCCCATGCCTTTCGTGACAAAAAGTAGCTGGAAAAGGTAGAGCAGGTGAGAGGAAGGCCCTTGTCGAGCTTGAAAGACTTTTGGGTGTATTCGGTCATAGCCTTCTTGTAGAGTTTAAGGAATTCGTCGCTGTTGACGGGTACGTGGCCGCTCGCATCGAGATAGTATAGCCCAAGGAGGATATTGGCAACCTTGGAGTCGGGGTTGATCTCCAAGCATCTCTCCCAAGCCATCTTCGCATCGTCCTTGAAGCCAAGTTGCCAGAAGCAACAACCGATGCCAATTCGAGGGTCAGGATCAACCAAGCCAGGCATCTTCTGCAGAACATCTTGGTAGATGGCCAACGACTCAGGGTACTTGTGCATAGAAAACAGGGCTCGAGCCTTGCCCATTAGGGCCAGCATATTCTTCCCTTGGGAGACTCTGAGAGCATCATCAAAAGACTTGACGGCGGTCTTGAGGAGCTCGTGTTTCTCTGAGCCGATGCCTCCAGCAGTCTTGGAAGGCGCCTGGAGCGACGCCCTTAGGAGCAAAAGAACACCGCGAGCGAGGAAAATGGGCGGGAATGAAGGGTTGAGTCGGGCGGCGTCGTTCAGGGACGAGGTTGCGAGCTGGAGATAGTACTCCTTTGTCTTTGCTTCGGACACACGAGTGCCATCGGGCGCGACTCGAGGGGCTTCACGGCTCTTCCAAAGGTACATCCAGCACAGGCAGCAGATCATGCTGACCTTATCGCGCGGGTTTGTGCTGTTGGTCTGGATGGCGCTGCCGCCTCGAAGGAGCATCTCGATGGCATGGTCGATCTTGTGTTGTTTGGCATACGCCAGGGCGACTGTCATCCAATATGTTTTGGCGGCGCGCTCGTTCTCGAAAAGGGTACAGAGTTCGGTGGGATCGTCGACCAGATCCTCGAGGTCGATCTCGACAGCTTCATCCTCCTGATCGCCTTGAACAGGAATATCGATGGCTGAAGGGATATCGGTGAATCGGGTGCTCACTGGCGCGGCGTCAGCACCGCCGTTGACGCCGTTCGCGGCGCCATTCTGTTGGGACGCCATGACTGTCGCAAAGGCGTAAGAGGAAGATAGAGGAAAGGTGGATGTTCGGGAGCAAAGGTTGATTGCAGGACGCGTCGCTCACAGCAGTCAACAATGCGCCTCGAGTCAAGGGACGATCAGCTCATCGAGGGGCTCAAAGTTCGGAGAGCATAGTCAATCGCAAGACTCGAGGGACTCTGTGCGTAGCTTATTCAGGCGCGGGCGATGAAGCGGCGGGTGTTGTTGGTTGCGCAAGATGTTTGTCGTGTTAGTTTTGTTACATAGGTAACCAAGGCTGATGAGAATCTGAGAAGTTCAAGTTGAGCGTATCTAGACTAGCGGGGCGTGATCCGTGACGTTCATTGGTTGCCAAATTACAATGCGACCCACCATACGCTCCCTACCTGAGCTGGCGCGGAGCCTCCTGAAGCTTCAACGTCCATCGTCTAAAGCAATGAAAGCTCTACGGAATTCTCGCGCACAAGATGGAAGAAACAAATACCTTAATCCTCTAGGGTTTTATGTACGAACCTTGACCGGAAACTGATTTAATTTCGGCGAGTATTGAAAAATGTATTTTGGTACTGCCTGCATGGTAGCTGAGTTCTCCCAATATCATGACAGCAATAAAGCCAGAGCATTTGACCCCATGAACATTTTGTTTATTCATCTAGCACCTCGGATTATTATTGACCTTACAGCATAAGTATACTGTCTATCTTGGATCAAGATTACTCCAGCTGCTTGACCTCCAGGGGTTTTATCACAAGTCCGTCCGTGTATTAGTTATAGTTAAGGCTCATTAACATGAGTTCTAGGGATCTCGACAAAGGCAAGTTCTCTTTTGTATTTCAATTAGTGCCTATTGGATGTAAAGTCGGTTCTTTATATCATCTTAGCACCTCTTCTAGATGCTGCGAGTGCAGTGTGGGTGGCCGGCCCAACCACTGCCTGCCAGTGTCAGGTTCGCAAAACTTGATACTCTCTAAGAATATTCCTCCCGTCCACCTCGCTAGTATTTCAGTTCCTCTCTCTCCTTCTCAACATCTACAGCAACACTGGAGAGCGAGGGTTTTCCATACCGGCCACTCCGGGTGCATGAGTGCTCGACATCCTCGTCCTCACCCTTATGCTTTCGGATTCTCTTTGAACCACGCATTCTAATACTAAACACCAAGTGGCGTGCAGAGACAATGCCTCCTCATCGAAAATTCTTCCTCACCATGTCACAAACAACACATCTCGGGGCTAGAGACGACGACGACTGCTTGGGATGGAACTGCCTGACGGCAGCCGAACAGTTCGGAATCATCTTCAGCATAATCGTCACTTCGCTCGTTCTGATACTTGCTTATATGTACTACCTGGGCAGGATCACCTCCTCACATCAAGAAATTGTTCTTGCGCGTCAAAGCCGACACAGAAGACGCCGAAGCAACCTAGTCCCGAGCATCTCGATGGGACAGGTGTCTGTTCTTCCGCAACCTGCCAGCCAACCACAAGTTATCTATCAACCGATGATTTACAGTCTCAACGGCACTCCTGTATCGTTCCCACAGCCCCAAGTTCACATGAGCCACTTCCCCCCGCAGGCAGTTCCCATGATGTATCCTGTCAGGCCTATTCAACCACACCAGCAACAGCCTTCATTTCCACCTCATCCTTCTGGCGATGTTGGCGGAAGACCTGTTCATCGTTCCTCATCAGTGTCTTCAAGGGGTTTGCCGTCTCGTCAGCCAACATGGCGCCAGCGACTCTGTCGAGCACTCGGACTGCCCATCGGAAGAGCCTCGACTATCGCAAGCTCTGCCCCAGGGACTCCTGTTCGATCCAGATCTCACTCCGAAGCTACTCGTGAGTATGGAAGACGTAGCTTGTCTGGTTCTAGAGGTGGCGGTAATGCTCACCCATCAAGCAACAGCCAGGCGTCCCGAGTGGGCCGCAGTCGCTCGAACTGGGACCGTCGAGGCGGGCCAGATAGGCCTCAGTCTCCAAGTACCGACCTTGCCACAGTTCACAGCGATGATTACGACCTCATCACCAGCCCAGAAACACTCCCTGATCGGGGCCATCCTTTTGCGCGAAGCAATAGGCCATCAGCAATGACCTCTCGAGTTAGAGCCGTCCAGGGTTCCAGCAGCGCGAACAGCGCTATCTATTCCGATGACAGGCAGACTATACCGACAGTCTCATCAGTCCGACGGCCATACGACGCACAGTCAAGACCTCTCACGCCCATTCCTCTAGACGGGTACAGGGAAACATCCCCATCACGCCGAGACCCTACTTTTTCAAAGATAACGTAAGACAGGATGAACCACTGAGTACAAGCTGTGCTAACGGGTTACCAGACTAGAGCAGCTGCCAGGATGGCAAAGAGATGGCGCTCCAAAGAGAAGTCTCATCGATCGCTTCTGGAGAAATAGCGACTTGCCCGACCCGCCAGAGCCATCAGATAGGAATAACCGCCGTATTCTATTTCACAGGGGTCGTGACATCAACAGAACGGATTGGGACAGAAGGTCAGGACAAATTCAGTAAATTCACCAGCGTATACTGATTCGATGCGATTAGACATACCGACCCAAGCCAGACGACGGACGATGACGCTGCTGGCCCTTGTACCCCTCGATCTGTCCACCAGGGAGGTGGAAGCTACTGATTGCGTTGGACCGAGGGGGCCACCAGCGAATGCAGTGGAACCTGGCGTGATCCCGCCGAATGTTTGCGAGTGAGCAACATCAGGGATTTGCAAGACTGGTCACTCATAGACTTGATCGATGGGGAGAGACTGCATAAGTGAGGTTCTGTTCACTGCAGTCGAGATTGTGAACCAGCGCTATAGAAGAGTTGAAGCTAAAGGGATCTGCCTTTGTGGTTGTGAGAAAGTGTATACTCGGATCAGCCAGATGCTTTTTCTATATTATATTGCTGCTGTTATTCACTCACAGTAATAGACGTGAGCTGTCTCGAATCATACTTGCTTGACATAAGCATTACTAGAGGGCCTTCTTCGAAATGATTACTGGCCAGAGCAGAATGAATCTCGTCGAGGCTGACTGAGGGTATCAAATAAATAACGTTGCGCAGTTAAACAATTCGCAAACTCGTCAATCTATATCATGTAGGGGGTACCTGACGAATGAAACGTTGCCCCCTGTACATTGACAGCGTCATTATTGTGCCTCATTGAACCCTGCGCACTTGATGCGTCCCTGAGTGCTGGCGCTTTTGGGCCTGCAATGCTGGTTCACATTGGCCCAGGAGTGCTTGCTGGACATGAATTTTGCCTATAGATGAGAAGCTCACCTCACCGTCACATTTCTCGATTAGATATACTGCAGGTTATATGGAATAAAGGAGCAGAAACTGTATTGATTTGTTGAATCCAAGCATCATCATGACCTTCACGAGAGATAAGCAATCCAATGCATTTATTTAATTAATACCTCCCACGTATAGTAGTTTAGGTACCACTTGCTCTGCCTTAAAGCGGCGTGAGACTAGCTCATGTTTGGCCGCAAAAGGCCCACAGCAGGTAGACACTTCCGGAGCTCTCAGCCACCACAGCCCAGACAGGACCCAGCCAAGTCGGTCGGTTCGTGGCCCAGCCCCATTCAACGTCATCCTATCCCATTCACATCCGCCGACACCGCGACGCTTTTCACCCTCACCCAAACTTGCATGTTCATGGTGTTGAATGGCAATGACATCTTAATACAACTTGCGCTTCTTGATAACTCGATTCAACAGATACCACATCAACCGCGCTTCATTCGGTATCTGATACTGCCTGCCCCTCCCCCGCTAGCTTCGACCTACCCTCGGCACCGTTGGAGCTGTCGCTCTCGGCCACGACCTCTCCCCGTCCAGGCTCCAGCGCTTGAACTCCCAACAAGACTTCAAACACTTCTTACCTGCGTAACGCTGTTTGTCTGCAGTTGCCGTCGCGATTGCGCAGACAAACCGCCGCCATGTGGAACGACGAGGATAACAACCCATACGGAACCAGCTTTGACCGCCGGGACTCGCAATCATCGTCTGTTAACCCGACTTCTCCGACCACCCGTGACTGTAAGTTTCTCCATGACTCTTTTCCTCACAGTATTGCCCAGTCAAAATGATGAAATCAATATTTCTCGACGATGAGCAGGTCGATTCTGACGCTTACATCGCCCGCATAGACCAGCGATTCGAGCCTCCTCACACACCAACCTCCGGCAGCGATGACGACCAACAACATGGTCAGTTTAGTCACGGCGCAAATCGCGGCGACAGTGATGAGGAGGTAGTCTCGAGAGACGATGACGCGCCCAGGCGCAAGCCTGGCGGCTACAATAGTCGCATTGAGCAGATCCTCTACGAGAACCCGGACTTGTCTATCCTCATCACCGATGCCGGCAAGAGCGTAGAGAGTGGTGGCCGATATATTGTTTATACTATCCGGACCGGGGTATGGCTCTTGTTCTATCTTCGTTCATCCGAACATCTACTGACTCCATGCAAAAGGACCTTGAGGTGCGACGTCGATACTCGGAATTTGCATCTCTTCGTGACGCCCTGACTCGGCTCCATCCTACCCTCATTGTTCCTCCTATTCCGGAGAAACATACCATGGCCGACTACGCTGCGAACCCGACGAATGCGAAGCAAGACCAGCAGATTATTGATCTACGGAAGCGCATGCTCGCTGTCTTCTTGAATCGTTGTCGCCGGATGGACATTATCAGGACGGACGGAGTTTGGTGGAGGTTTCTTGATCCCAACGCCAGCTGGGTATGCGCAAACTTCTAAAGTTTGGTTTCTTTGACTGACATTACAACAGAGCGAGGTCCTACACTCCCATCCCGTGGCATCTATCCCAAAGTCCATCCTGAAAGCGCCCCCGCGCGACCCAGCAAACCCAACTCCTGCCCATAACTACCTACCGGTTCCAGCTGCGTCGGCAAAGCTCAAAACCTTGGCCGGTTCCAACCATGACAGCACTTCTGGCCATATTCAATCAGGTCCTCATGCCTTTGGTCGATTCCCCCCCGACACGCATGACCTAAGCGAACAGGAACTGGACCCTTACTTCATCTCGTACGAATCTTCGATCAAGGACCTCGAACAACTCCTGACCGGTCCGATGGAGAAAGTGAATCGGCGAACTCTCAGCCATCTGTCATCTCTGGCAGCCGACCTTTGCGAGCTAGGGTCCGTCTACAATGCATTCGCAGTTTCGGAGCAAGCTCCGTCACTTGGACCAGCTATAGAGCGCGTTGGTCAGGCGGCTGATCTGTCCTACATTGCGACCGAGGAGCTTTCAGGCTCTCTCGGTGCTAGTTTTGCTGAACCGATGCGAGAGAATGCGCAGTTTGCAGGCGTCGTTCGGAGCGTGTTGAAATACCGCGTTCTCAAGCGTGTCCAGCAAGATCTGACAAGTGAGGAGCTGAACAAGAAGAGAGCGCTACTTGAACAGCTAGAACGGAGCGAGGCCGAGGCGCGACGAATCGAGAACTATCTATCTAGCAGCCAGCAAATTTCCCCGCCGCCAAAGCGATCGACGAGCCTTAAGGAGCCCGGTTCTCACCAGCGACGGGATGGTGGCCAAGAAGATACCGAATCTATTGACTCTGACTTTCCCCCGACTCATGGAGATTTCCCATCTCCTGCACCCTCGGCGAGCCAAGGTCTGCCTGAGAGGAGTACCAGTGTGCCTTCACACAAGAAGATGCCGAGTGGAAACTCAATAACGAACAAGATTTTTGGTCCGATTCGTCATGCAGTGCAGGGAGTTGTTGACGTTGATCCGGAGCGAACACGCCGTGATACCATTGGCAAAACAAGAGAGAGTATCGGCCAGTTGGAACAAGCTCAAGTGGTATCGGAACGAGATGTCAAAGAGGCCAGTGCCAGTGTATTGCAAGACTTGAAGCGTTTTCAGAAGGACAAGGAAGAGGATCTGCGGCGATACATGGTAAGTTTTCATGTGTGCAAGTTAATAGATTCACAGTTGCTGACATCTAACAGCTCGCTTATGCCCAAAGCCAAATCGAATGGGCAAAGAAGAGCAAGCAGCAGTGGGAAGAGGCTCGGGCCGAGGTAGAGAAGATTGACGAGTCATGAGGGGTGCAACTCCGAGTATAGGTTGACTGGAGGTTGAAGAAGACTCGAGGATGGGTAAGGAGGGAAAGGAAGGGGACCTCGTATTGGCTACAAAGGATTGGCGGTTCTTTGTGGTGATTGCCGTGGATATTGCTTCCAAAGTAGACGAGCCTTGCTTGACATTGAGAAGAACACAAAGCGCGGCTGGGTTAGCTTGGGTAAAGCATACCTCATGTGTCTTCATTTCCTAGCATCTGCTTTAGGAGAACCAATCCGCAAGATGGAGACGGGAGGGTTAGAGCGATTATCAGCTTGAGGATGCGAGGTGTGGGTGATCCCTTTGGAGAGGGTAGTTATTAGCTTGATAGACAGCTGTTCAGTATCAATTACACCACAAATCCACACCCTGTTCCGTGAGATCGACTTGTCTCGGCAATAATTGGCGTCTAAGCTATTCCCAGTCAACGAAAACGAACCGGTGTTATAATAAGCTCCAATAGTTGATCGGGGACGTCTGGAATACCTACCTCTTCCAACTGACGAGAGCGGCCCGGGGCCAATGAGGGGCCACTTGTTATCGATAAGGACCAACGCGGTTTGCGACAGGAACGGGAGGAACAAAGGCAGCCGTCAACTCAAAGCTGTCAACCTTTGCCTTTACAACGCATCTCCGAGTCTTACGCGACTTTTAATACCCAATTTTGCTCAAATATAAATAACCAGAGCCTGCGTATGCGGTTTCATCCTTCAAATCCCACCGGCGACTAAGTCACGATGGAACAACAGCAGCCGCAGATCAAGTCTATCGCCGAACCTGGCATCAAGGCTGGAGGAAATCTGCTCTATGGCATGCGTAGAGAGGTTGCGGATCTTCTCGGGAGGAATCAGACGAGTTTCCCCGGCGCGCAGCCAGTGAGCTTTGCCAGACAGCATTTGGAGGAGCTCACCAAGCAGGAGTAAGTCCGCACGCCATCATAACTCGACATAACCATCGCTGACTTTCTGGCTCTCAGTTACTATGTCTGCGAAAAGTCGGACGGAATTCGGTATCTCCTCTATTCAACTATGGACGAGGAGAAACAGGAGGCGCACTATCTCATCGATCGCAAGAACGACTACTGGTTCATCACCAACAGGAACCTTCACTTTCCGCTTGAGCACGATCCGGGCGCATTCCACGAAGCCACATTGATAGACGGCGAGCTTGTCTGGGACAGTCTACCCAATGGCCAAAAGGAACCCCGGTTCCTCGTCTTTGACTGTTTGGTTATGGATGGCAACAAGCTCATGGATCGAACACTTGACAAGAGGCTGGCGTACTTCAAAGAGCGATTCTACACGCCGTATAAGAAGCTGTTCAAGGACTATCCCGATGAGCTCCAGTACCAGCCCTTTTATGTCGAGATGAAACCCTTCCAGCTGGGCTACGGCATCGAGATGATGTTCAAGCAGGTCCTTCCGAGCCTCAAGCACGGCAACGACGGTCTCATCTTCACCTGTCGCAACACGCCCTACAAGCACGGCAC
The DNA here is from genome assembly GCA_013266195.1 of Fusarium zealandicum. NCBI lineage: Eukaryota > Fungi > Ascomycota > Sordariomycetes > Hypocreales > Nectriaceae > Fusarium > Fusarium zealandicum. The sequence continues at coordinate 15,644 of JABEYC010000217.1, forward strand.
CGATCCCCATATCCTCAAGTGGAAGCCTCCGGAGGAGAACACGGTCGATTGCCGCCTGCGCCTGACGTTCCCCACCGTCGAGCCTGACGAGTGGGAGCGACGCGAGGGCATCACGGAACCGTTTGTTGACTACGACAGCGTGCCCCAATCTGAGCTACTCGTTTTCAAGGGCGATAGCGGGCCGGAGCGCTACGAGGCCTTCAATAGTGTGTACATCACGGAAGAGGAGTGGGAGATCCTCAAGGGCCTCAACGACCCGCTGAATGATCGCATTGTCGAGTGCAATCTCGACGACCAAGGACGGTGGCGCATCGTGCGCTTCCGTGACGACAAGAACGAGGCGAACCACACAAGTACGATCACGAGCGTCATGGAGAGTATCAACGACCGAGTCTCGGACAAGGACCTGTACAAGGCAGCAGGCCGGATGCGAGACAACTGGAAAGCTCGTGCGGCGCGTCGGTAAGGACCCGAGCTACGCCGGCAAGCAGTCCAGAAGGGTAAAAAGGACGATGCACCTCCCAGCGAGAAGAACATAGAGCTTGGGATCGTGCGTGCCTTCCAAAGGCTTGACATTGATCTTTTGGTTCATCATCTCTTGGTTCGCCTTGAGTCATGGCTGGGTAGGGGATGAGATGGTTTGTGATGGCGTCTGCAAAGGCTTTTTTCTTCTTCTACAAAATGATAGGGCGAGGCGTTGGTAAATAATTGGAAGATGTTTGTTTTGTTCCATTGCTTCAGTATTATTAGTTTTGTTAGAAATGAAATCACCATATCGCACACTTTCTTTTGGCAGTTACAACTTCACCCTATTCTAGGTTCACGACGGCAAGGTTCATGAGACGAGATTAAAGTAACGTGTCGCACCATTTAACTTTTTGATCTACACCTAGCACCCAACTTCACCTCATTACCTAGGTATGCAGCATAGCGCGAGCCAAAAACAAGTCAACAGATCCCCCTGATTCAGAATTTCCAGTTTCGATGCCAAATCCGACCGATGGAACTCCAAATGCCCAGAGTGACCTTTCTTCCCTTACATTCGTACATCTTGTGATCATGTATTGCCCCCTTGCAAAATCCAATGGGTCGTCCTGCCCAAGGTATCTTACAGGAGGAACATGACGGTGGCAATCAGCATGATTGCGCAGCCGAGGTTGGTGGTGCCGTTGCTTCCGCCCCAGCCGCGAGGCTCGGGCTTCTTGGTCGCGCCAGAGATGACGACGGGCGTGGCCAGAGTGGGCAGGGCGGTGACGGTGCCCGAGGGGCCAGCCACCATGGTGTTGTTGGCGGTTGGGTAGGGGGGCGCCGGGACCTGGATGGTCTTGGTCGAGGTGGATGCCGAGCCGGTGGTCTCGAAGACGACCTGGGTAAAGGTGCTAGTGGGAGAGACGGAAACGACGGTGGCGGAACCCTGGTTGTAGAGGTCCGTGATAGTGACGGTGACGATGGACTTTTGCGTGGTGAGCGTCCGCTCAAGAGTGGTGACCTTTGTGACGGTGCTCATTTCCTCCTTGGGGGAGTAGAGGTTTGTGACGGTGATTACTGTGTGGGCGCCGCTGGTGACGGAAAAGCTCTGCTGAACCTCTGTGACGGTCAGGGGGTTGCCGGGGACAGTGGCATCGGGGAGCTTGCTAGAGACAGAGTAGTCGATCTTGTCGTCGGTGACGGTGGAAGGGTTACCAGATACAGTAGCATCGGGAAGACCAGTGGTGAGCGAGTATTGGGTCTGAATGTCGGTCACAGTCCCAGGGTTGCCCGAAACGGTAGCATCAGGACGACCACTTGTGAAGGAGAAGTCTGTCTGGACGTTGGTGACCGTTCCAGGATTGCCAGGAACAGTGGCGTCAGGGAGACCGCTGGTGAAGGACAGCTTAGTCTCGACGTCAGTGACAGTGGCTGGGTTACCGGTCACAGTGGCATCTCCGAGAGCAGCAGAGGTCGCCGAGTAGTCCTCACTGGGAGTAGGGGTGACAGTGATTGTGTAGCTCTCGGTCATGGTGACGACCTCGATCTCGCAGACCTCAGCAGAGCTTTCGACGGTAGCGACAGAGATGGAAACGTGCACCTCATCGCCAGGGACGGTGACATAGGTGGTGCCAGTGACAGTCTCGACCTCGGTGGTCACATCAAGAGTACGGCTAATACCATAGAGGGTAGTGAGAGCGGTTCTGGTACTAGACTGAGTGTTAGTCTTTAGGAGTGTCAAGTGTCGAGGATCGGCACTCACGAGATGGGATAAGAGGCACCAACAGCCTCGTCACGACGGACGACCGCATGCTCGGTTCCAGATGCGGCGTTCTCAACCATGACCATATCACCATGCGAGCGCTCGTTCTCTGCTACCACTATAGTGAGTTAGTGATCATTCAGTGTGTACCTCTGGAGGTCAAAGAGCTTACCGTAATGGGCAGCGAGAACGCCGATGCCAAACGTGACACCAGCAAGGCCAAGTATGAAGAGGGTGATAAGGAGAAATTTCTTGGCAGGGAATCGGGCCTTGAACTCGCCGAACTTGGACACTCTAGTGGTCTCCTCACCCTTTTCGGCATCCATCACGGTCGCCACTAAAGGGAAGGGGTCAGTTTGGGTGGGCGAAGGAAGTGAAGACGGGAACATACTTGAATCGATGTAGTAACGGGATACAGTTGGTAACGAGTGTGACTGTTGCAGTAGTCAGCAAGGTGTTTGTTAGCTGCAGATATTGATGCGATTTCTCTTTGCTTTGAGGGTGCAGGCAGTGTTGTTTGGCGACTCGCAGGAGGCGGCGGAGCGGGTGAAGACGGATCAAGAGAAAGCGAAAGAACAGCGCAGAACTTACCTAACGTCTTGAAGAGAATGCTTCCTCTGGTAGCTTTGAAGAACAAAGAGTGTCAGATGCTGGAGTAAAAAGGCTGGCGGTGGAGTAGAGTGGAAGCGAGAGATGAAGGAGGCAAAGAAATAGTGAGGGAGGGAGGAGAAGAAGGAAGTTGGTGGTGAATCAGAGATGGATGTAAACAAAGAGTGCAAGTTTTCCTCTCGCGACGGGGTTAAATAGACGAGAATTCCGTGAGTGATTCAATTAGAATGCAAGAAAACAGTGCCAGGCCGTGAAAATATTTCTCTGCCGGTTGTTTTGCAGCTGGCAGCCAGTGTCAGAGTTGACAGCTGCAAGTCGGCCCTGCCACTTGAGGGCCTACCAGCATCAAAGCCACCCAGGCAGTAGCAAAAAAGTAACTAGAAACCAGCAGCAATTCAAGCATCGATCGTAGTAGAAATTTGAGTGGCTAAGAAAAGGGTGAACTTATGATAGGGAAGTTGACTTACAATACTATCCACGGCAGTCTTGGTTATCGATTGTTAAACGAAAGTATGTCGGGCTCTAGGAACTGGGAAAGTGAAGGACTAGAGTCAAGAGAGAGACTGATAGAATGATAAGAACAAGGAGAAATGGGTTCCCCTTGACAAGAGGAGAAGCCGTCCAACTTGTACTTGGCCGCCAGCCAGCCAGCGGAGAGTAGAGCAGGCAAACGCAACACCGCGGCAAGGCCCCCTTTCGTAGGCGAGGACAAGAGAGATGGCTCCGTCCCTGGGCAGGAAAATGATTCGACCGACGGCAAACGATTGTGCCCAAACTTGTACCACAAGAGATCTATCCCCGGCCGGAGCTGGAGGGGGGTGGAAGACGAAGCAACAGAACGGAGAAGAAGCCGTGTGTCCTGGCGGTGAAATGGGGCAAACATGATCTTGGTTGTACAGCAACGGCTGTGATGGAACGATTCGAGTATCACCATGCGGCCACGACACACGTACCTGCTGTGTGTGTGCGTTGCCTCGTTGGACATCAGGATGGGGATGAGGAGAGATTCCGAGATGAACGACTTGAAAGGAGTTGAACAGGTAGAGTAGGCCTCCTTGATAAACCAGCTTACTGGGCATATCCTATATCCTATATTGGAGTGTTTCCTCCCTGAGAGACAAGGCAGGTTGGTGGAGGTTTATCACTTCCATGCGGCCCCTGATGGGAGACTTGCTGCAACTTTTAACATGACAAGGCAGGATATGACAGGATATGAGCTCGAGGATTTGTCCTTTTCTTTCAGTTTCTCAAGACAGTGTTCCCGCTATGCGAGCAGCACTCCTCTCGATCTTCCACCTCAGCATATCCTTGTATAACCTCAGGGAGCGCGGGATCTCGCCAAGCAAGATGTGCCCTTGACAGTTCATGCCCTCTACAATCTGACTCCACTCAAAACCAGTCTCTTACTATCGAACAAGGGGCCAGACAGCACGGGTTTGTGCCCACTGAAGAACTGCATTTTGAGATTGATACTGAGCTGGCGGTGCTGTATGCGGAACAAGACATAGCCAGCGCAGAAAAAGCAAGGCTACTGGGCAACCTTGGCTCAATGCTAGTAGCCTCTTTTTTACCTCCTCTACAGTCCGATAAGCCTCCGTAGCAGGCAGGTTATCAACACGATAAAATAGTAATAATCAAAGGCATTGATTGATTGACCCAAGAATGACGTGTATGATATGAGACTAGCGGTGTATGCAGTTATCCATAGTATCATTATTCGAGCATCCATTGGCGGGGTTCCACTCGAGAATCAGGCGGCGGGCGGCGGGAGCTTCTCCGCGCCCAGCTTAGTTCGTGCCTGCTAAGAGCTCCAAGTGGAGAGCCCAGAGGTCGCGTCGCGCACACGGCACACGGAACACGCCTCTCCGCTTATCACCAGAAGTCTCCCTCTTCCGCCTTTGGCCGTTCACCTTCATCTCCACGACGCCCAATTCTCCCATCCTCGAGTCCTTTACCGGGCCGCCCTTCACCGAGGTCATTCCTGTCGCGACCGACCCTTTTACGAGATAGCGGCCGTATGCGATGTGGTGAACTGTCGTAGCGCACCACCCATCCACGTTTCACCACCATCACCACTCGAAACATTCCGTGACTGCAACCTTCCGCAACAATACTATACAGCTAGCCACACTCTCGGGTTCCTTGCGATTATCTACTGTACGCTTTCCACCAGCTGCCGAGCCATAATTACCACAAAGCGCATCATGGCGCGTCGTCGCGCGCGCGCGGAAAAGCCTGTCGAGGTTGAGGAGGAAGAAGACGAGGTTATGGAGCAGGAGGAGGAACAGGAGCCCGAGCCGGAAGAGCACGATCGGGCATCAGAAGACGATGAGGAGGAAGAGCTGCGCAGCTTGGAGTTTGACGAGGAGCTTTCCTGGAAAGTCGCCAAACCGATTCCCACTGGTACCCTGCTAGGCCGACTCGAGAGGCTATCCAAGGAACTCTCCGAGTTTGATCAGGGCACGCTCGATCTTGATTCCATCAGAGATGTCGCCAAAAACCTCGGCCATCGGAATCTACTTCAGCACAAGGATCGCGGTGTCAAAGCATACACTGCCTGCTGCGTGGTTGATATCCTGCGACTCTGTGTCCCCGAGGCTCCTTTCTCGGACGACCAGCTCAAGGTGCGCTCAGTCGGTCAGACGATGTGAATCCGTACGGAAGCTAACATTCACACCAGATGATGTTCACCCTGTTCGTTAAAGACATCTTGCCTGCCCTCCATAATCCGACGAACCCATACGACAGCCAGCACAAATACGTTCTCACGTCCTTGACCGACGTGAAAAGTATTTTACTTATTAACGAGCTCGATGGCGCCGACGGCATGCTACTGCGGCTCTTCAAGACCACATTCGACGGAGTATCGGCCGCTGGCTCAAGGGCAGCCTCTGAGGAACAAGTTGCCAAGGATGTCGAGATTCACCTGACCGAAATGCTCATGGCATTGATTGACGAATCTGGCAGTGTATCATCAGACGTGATTGACGCTATCATCGGCCAGTTCCTGAGGGCGGTTCCTCCTGGTGGAAATCGCAATCGGGAGCAGAACGGAAACCAAGCCACTCTCCTCCTAAAGAGCGAACCACCAGCATATGTCATGGCAAAGAATATCTGCAATGGATGTTCGGACAAGATGGCTCGATACGTGAGCCAATATTTCAGCGATGTTATCCTCAACGCCTCCGGATTCGCGACCAAAGCCAATGGCCATCGCCATGGAGACGATGAGGACGATGAGGATGCCAATATGGGCCCGTCCGATGCGGACCTGAAGAGTCTTCGTCAAGCCCATCTGCTTATCCGCGAGCTGTGGCGAGCCGCTCCTGCAATTCTGCTCAATGTGGTTCCGCAAATCGAGGCCGAGCTCTCTGCTGATAACATCCATCTTCGCCTTCTTGCCACCGAGACCATTGGTGACATGATCTCTGGCATCGGCGCAGCGGGGCCACCACCAGCTCCCGTATTGGATCCGGCAGCATACCCTCACCTGAAGCTCCTGGATGAAACACCAGCCACGGCCGCCGAAGAGAATGTATTGACCAAGCCTTACTCGCCCCATTCCTTTGCCCAAACGCATCAAGCCGCCTACCGCAACTTTGTCGGAAGAAAGAATGACAAGACAGGCACTATTCGTGCTGCATGGGTCTCGGCAGTTGGTTCTATTTTGGCCACATCTGCTGGAGGCATTGGTCTTAGCCGTGAGGAAGAGAGTGAACTGATCAAAGGGTTAAGCGACAAGCTCAATGACACCGAGGAAAAAGTTCGTTTAGCTGCAGTCAAGGCGGTCGAACTATTCAGCTTCCGCGACGTCATCCTCAAGCTTGGCATTATCGGAGGAGTTGACAAGCCTGGCTCGATATTCGCCGGCTTGGCAGACCGCTGCCGCGATCGCAGGCCTGCCGTGCGTGTTGATGCCATGGTTCTGCTCGGAAAGCTTTGGGCAGTAGGTGCTGGTGAGATTGCCGATGGCCAGGAGGCAGTTACAGCTTGTCTTTCCGGGGTGCCCACTCGAATCATCAACGCCTTTTACGCCAATGACCCGGATCTGAATATTCTCTTGGATCGTGTCATGTTGGAGTGCATGATCCCCCTCAAGTATCCGGCGATCAAGGGTTCAAAGGCAGCAAAGGCAGCCTCACAATCTCAGGGCGCAGGTAGCCCGGCAGATCAAGACAAGATTCGCGCTGAGAGAATACTCCTAATGCTCAAGTCATTGGATGACAACGCCAAGAAGGCATTCTTTGCGATGCAGGCTCGTCAACCACAGGTCGCCAAGGGTGTAGCCGTTTTCATTCAGCAATGCGAAGCCTACAATGGCGGCGTTATCGTTGACGCCGACGAGGAAAAGCTCAAGGCTGGATTGAGCAAGACCTTTCAGTGGTTCGGCACGTTCTTCCCTGACCCGCTCAAGGTTCGCAGTGATCTCCAAAAATTTGCAAAGCTCAATGAGCGCCGCGATTATCTGCTTCTCAAGTTTGCCATTGGCTCTGATAGCGATTTCATAACTGTGCGAAGGGCCATCAACGAGCTGGTCGCCAAGGTACAGGCCAGTCCGGCAGCAAGCTGCTTGGATACGCTCATTCCACTCGTATATCGCTCCAGCTCATTGATGTTCAACCGGAGCCATCTTGCTACCATCATGGACTACTCCAAGAACGACAAGGAGGGATATGCTGCAGTTGCTCACGAGATTCTCAACGACATTTCGCAGCGAAACCCTGACCTTTTCAAAGCTCACTCGGAAAACCTAAGGAAGGAGATCGTTGACCAGGTGCCCTCACAGACTCGGACTAACGATCCAGGTCTGGTGGACATCCTCAAAGCATACTCTTCGTATTCCAAAAAGTACCCCAAGGACATCACCTACGATCGAAAGTTCATTCAAGTACTCATGGACTACGCCATGTATGGAACGCCCGCCAGAACTGCCAAATATGCTGTCAACATTCTGCTTGCCAAGGACGACGACAGGAGCAAGGTTACTGCCACCAACCTGCTTCAAAGGGTCATGAAGGATTTCGACTACGGTTCGCCGCATTTCCTCAACCGGTTGACCACGGTCTGCCAACTGCAGCGCCGAGCGCCGACTGTCACCGTAGATTATGATGGAGCAATCCATGAACTGGCCATCCAGAAGATACTACGTCAAGTTCGAACAGAGGATGATAAGTCTGAGGTGTCTTGGGTCGAAGATGCGGATATGAATGAAGAGCTCCAGGCGAAGTGTCTCTCCTTGAAGACGCTGGTCAATCAGGCACTTTCGACAGCAGAGGATGTCAACGCTGAGGACCGAGTGAAGGTGATCTTCAAGCTTCTCAAGACACTCGTTGTCGAGGAAGGGGAATTTTGCAAGGTCGCAGACACGCCATTGGCTCACAAAAAGCGACTGAGACTCCTTGCCGGTCAGCTTATTCTCAAGCTGTGTACTGTCAAAAAGTACGACGACCAGTTCGATCCTGCCAGCTTCAACAAACTGGCCGAGCTTATCCAGGACCCCGAATTCCAGGTCCGTCGACATTTCGGGGAGAAGCTACAGAACTATCTCACTCGGAGACGATTACGAGTGCGATTCTACACGATACTCTTCCTAGTGGCTTTTGAGCCGGCGGCGGCACTCAAGAGCCGGACTGAAACATGGATTAGATCACGAGCTCGCCTCCCTGCTGAAAGCAAGAATCAAGTCCTCGAGGCCATGATTAGCCGACTCATTCCTTTGCTGGCGCATCATCCTGACTACAGCTCGGACGTCGATGATCTAGCTGACTTTGCCAACTACTTCCTGTTCTATCTCAGTGCCTGCGCAACCGAGGATAACATTGCATTGATCTACAAGTATGCCGAGCGAGTCAAGCAGACGCGTGATGCCCTCAACCCTGAGGCCAGCGAGAGGGTGTATGTGTTGAGCGACCTTGCAATGGCGGTAACACGCAAATGGCAAGAAAGGAGGAATTGGATCTTCCAAGCCTACTCTGACAAAGTCGGTACCCCAGCAGGACTCTTGCTGCCTCTCAAGTCAAGCGAGGAGGCATCGAAGATTGCCAAGAAGCAATACATTCCAGAAGAGCTGGATCAGAAGTTGGATGAGCTGATTAGAGCCTTGGATCGCAAGAAGGTTTGTTCCCTTGATATTCCACCCAAAGGTCGTCGTCTAATCTGTTGATCAGAAGCGAAAGCCTACGAGCGAAAGGCAAGATCCACCAGCGAAGAGGGCAAGGACTCAGATCAAGACAGTGATCAGGGAAAAGCGAAAGCCCAAGACACCCAAGGCTAAGAAGGCGTCAAAGCCTAAGAAGTCTCGGCCCTCTAGGGAATCACCACCACCTTCGGAGCGCCGCCGCAGCGGCCGAGCTCACAGAGTGTCTGTCTATACAGAGCGAGAGGATGACGAAGACGAGGCAGAGATGCTGGAGGGTGTCGCTGAATGGGAGTACGGTAAGAAGGGCAGCGAAGACGAAAACGAGGCCGGTTCGGGTGATGAATCGGAGCTTTCAGACGCCCCATCGGAGGAGGGAGAACCAAAAGAGAGTGACGCGGAGTCACACAAGGATGAACCTGAGAAGGACGAAGAGGAGCCCCCTGAGTTAGAGGAAGATGAGGATGAACCCGAGCCCGAGCCCGAACCGCCCAAGTCCAACGGACGCACTTCAAAGGGTAAAGCTGCCGCCAAACCAGCCATCAAGGCCAGTGTCCTCGCCGAGGTGAAGCGTCCAGCACGGTCGACGAGGTCCCGGCGAGGCAAGGAGACACCAGAGATGGATGTCGATAGCGACGAGTAAAGAAAAGGGCCAAGCAAGGATCTATGACGGTGAAAATATGGGAAACAAACGTGGTTTGAACTGACTCTTTATCGCGTTGTGGGATATGCGGTGTTTATTTTTTTCGTCTACTCTTACTTACTATACAGACGGGAGGTAGCTGGATTAGTTGTCAATGGGTCGGATGGACTGAACTTCTATAATGCCGGGCGGGGAGTCTCGAGGCTGTCTGTGTATTTCTATATTTTCATATACCCTCTCAAATGGGACTACCAGTACGTGCCAGGTTGAAGCCCACGTGATTTTGAGCTGCGCGTGCTGTAAATACTTGTCCTCGTACCGAGACTAAGGCACGCATTCGTGGAGGGAAGACCAAAGAACAGTAAGGATAAGAGGACAGCTGAGGAAACGCTCTGATATTGATATTTCACTCCATGTCTTAAGCCAGCTATACAGTAACAGTTTCGCCCGTCCGCGTCTCTCCCAGTTCAAGACTCCAATAAATAGACCAACCCTGAGGGACAAGTGATATTCGCCCACTCCAATAACCCGGTCCTTCTCTTTTCACTCTGAACGTGTTTTCCTATGTACAAAAAAGATAAAAGATGACCCCATACTTGAGCAAAGTCTGAAATGAAAAAGGGGGGGTGAAACAACGCCTCAAGTGGTTCTAATAAGAATACGCAACCCAAGAAGGACAACACCCACGGAGGAAGCACAACGGAAGCCATGCGCCAATTTACAGAGAGAGAACCTTTGCTCGGTGGCGTGCTTGAAAGGAAACGCCCGCGGGCTTTTATAAAGGGGGGGCTTCACCGGCTTCGAGAGCTTCACCAGCTTCACCAGC
>JABEYC010000219.1:0-21812 GCA_013266195.1 Fusarium zealandicum
ATATATCTAGTTATTATACTAAGACTTATTAATATATCTAATACCTTCTAGTACTACCATAAGCATAACTTCCTCAGATATAGTAGGAATCTTATTACAGATATAACGCCAGGTCTTATTAAGATCCATAACGTATATATCAAGAGATATATAATTCTTTCTATTAATCTTAAAGAAAGAAACGAGAAGGTAATAAATATCCTCTTCTAGTACTCCCTATACTATAGTCTTAATAGCCTTCTACATCTTAAATATAGAGAATATCTAGTTCCATCCACCTCTCTAGATCTTATTAAAAACGTCTTAGTAGATATTATTAATAAGAAATACTTTTATAGAGATATCTCGAGATATTTTTTTCTTTCTCTTCTCTTCTATTACTATAGCCCTTATAAGAGAACATTCTATATCGATATATTTATATATACCTATAGCTTAGAGATTAATATAGGCCTTAATAGCCTATTCGTTATAATTACTAATATCTTTTAACTTTTTAAGTACTATTAAGGGAGCCTAGAAGGTTAAAGACCCTCTATCTCCATAGTTAACTATTATAGGCATATATATCGCGCGTAATCAGCATCGACAGGCTTAATATTTTCATTAATCTTATTAACCTTAATAATCTTAAGATCGGATTTCGGTAGGGTTACATACGTAACCGGTATTCGGCCAATTAAAATGCATAAAAATTATCTAATAAGTAGGTCTTTTTCAGAGCCTTACAAGATAGATAGGAAATATATATACTAACGAGATTCAGTCTGAGCCTCGTTAGATTAGTATGGCCTTAGATAAGGGCTTTTAATTAATTAATTATATTATTTAACTAGTTTTCCGCGGCTTTAGTAGGGCACGCTATAACCAGATTTTCGTCAACGGCTTTAGACCGCGATTTTATATATAAGCTTTAATTAATTAAAGCTTGAAAATAACAATCGTAATTCTTAGATCAATTTACTTAATTCTAGTACTATTGCGGAGCGCTAGGACTTATAACCTATTGAGAAGGGTAGATAAGAAGAAGAATAGTATAATAATGCTCTAGCTAGGTTTACCTTAGGCGTGGCTCTGAGGGGTGCGGGCGGAAAAGGTATGTGGCTGCCTGAGGCACCCACACCACAATTACTACCGGCCTTTCCTAATACGGTAACGTCTACTCCGTAAGGCCGCGCCAAAGTTATCCCGATTATATACATCAACGAAAACAGCTGATTTAATTGAAGGCTTATATTTTAAATGGAATAGGTATGTATGGCTTCAGGTGGCATAGAAGGCGGAATCCTCTTGCATGGTACCCCTGTATCAAAATTGTATATAGTAGTACATTTAAAACCGCCTCCGTACCACGGCTAACCTCCCTAACTACCATTCCAGATTACGCCCGGTTATGCCTACCAAGAGCCGGGCTATTATACTGGTGGCGGCAGTTGTGACGGCGGCAGTGATAACTACGGCTGTGAAAGCCACGATGAAGGCGGCGGCGGCGGCCTTGTCGAGGTTCTCACGAGCGCCCCAAGCGCGGCATGCCCTGTGTCAAACTTTTAGGGAACATATAGGCCCGGATTTAGGGGAATTCGGTGCGGCGGAATAATCTTCCGGTTACATGAATAGTGCTTCGAGAGATGCAGGAGGGTGGATGACGAAGCTCTCGTTCCGATTAGGAAGGTCAGTGGATCTATTGCAGGCCTAGCATTGAATGAGTCAAATGCGGGAGTGCCTGTTTAATAAGTGTTGCTTAAACACTGCCGACACGTAGCGATCTCGTGATGATCACACCTCTTAACGGCCTGTCGGTCCAACCTTGAATCAGGGAAAACTAGGCATTTAGGGGCAACGGGCGGCTTTGATGATGGTAGCCTCCACGTTATGCTCCTTTAAGCAGAGATCGACATGGTTTTATGTGGGGGATCAACCCTAGTTCCCCAGAACCGGGGATTTGCTCGGTGGTTTAAACGGTCTGTAAAACTTATTTATGACGCTATCTTCAGGCCCGCAAATAAGAGACTTTACTCCACGGCAAGAACTATCCGTCAGGGGTGATAGTTTTGAGGCAACAGCAAGAAGTTTATTTGACAGGGTGAATGTAACATGCCGACCAGAAAATGGTTGCTCAAGATCAATACTAAAACAGACTTTGCATTCAAGTCACGCCGACTTGACGCTTACTACGGCATACAAATACCGAGACATCGGCATTAATAGTATGATTCTATAAGGATTAATGTTGTCTAAATAAGGGGAGTTAATATCGGCTTGTGCATAAATAAAGCTTCAGATAGGGTTGTCCCTCACAAGTCCCCAAGCAGCATTGCAGTTTCGTAAGAAAACACGTCAATCTGCTGGGGATAAAGAATCAATTAGGCCAGGGAGTAGGCAGTCTAATTGGCGGTAGTGACGGAAGCTCGAGTCGGGCTCTGAGTGCGAGCAGGGAGAGTATCAGGGCGACGTCAGTGCGGTCACTGGCGGCCATGTCATCACCGATAATAATGGTGCTACAGATGAAAGCAATGAAGAGCTGCAATATGATGATGTAACCGATATTGGCGCGCTGGCCACAGAAATGGGTCATGAGAGTATCATAGGTAGTATACCGAAGACGAGTACACCAGATGTACAGACCCCAGGAGAGCGAGCAAACGTTATGAACCTGCAGCGTGGAGCCAGCGTCAGCGAAGTCAAGGTTATATACGACCATAAGAAAGCTTTATCAGTTGAAGTCTCATGAGTAGAAGCTAAGGTAGGTGGTGGCGGCCATACAACGGGCACCAAGCACGGTACGCTGCGTAACGGACGAAGTGAGTTCGGGCACACCACGGTTCCCAGGCGAAAGGGACAAAGAGGCAGAAGTTGCCGATCACGAGCATATTAATAAGGTAGCGATGTTAAAGTTGGCTCGGTTGTAGCTAACTGGACTAAAGGGCAAGAGGAAGAGAACAAAGGCGACGATGATGATAAATGCTACAATAGAAAGTAGCTATAGGCGCTGAAAGGTTGAAGGTCTACTTGGACTTTCCATATAATATCCTTAAATGAAAAGTCTGCATTTCAAATGCACTCGAAGCTCACGCGTGATCATCTCTGATCCCGTTCGACAGAGTCCAGCTATACTTAAGTGTTTTGTAATCTCCATTTCAAGAACTGCCCAGTGAGTCTAGACTATATATTCTAGAATAATCAGTTCTCTGTTATAAACGTTAAAAACGATGACTCAGTATCTGAGCCAAGCCTTATTTTGAGTATAATCACACAGTTGAAGTCTTCGTGCGAAAGGTTGAGCACATCTCCGATCTGCATTATCTCTTCACATCTCCGACGCAAAAGTCAAACGTGAGCCAGATATAAATCTATGCCTTCCCTTCTCCCCAGGGTCTTTTTCTTTCTCTTCCAACCCGCAAAACCTTACTCTCGACCTGACATCATCTTTCACATTCACCTCCTCGGCCTACGCATCCACATACCTTCAATGTCGGCCAAGATCGACTACTACGCGGTCCTAGGACTTTCACAGGTCCCCGTGATCAACGATGCTGTGATCAAACAAGCCTACCGGAGGCTTGCTCGCGAGTCACATCCCGACAAGGATCGCTACAACCCCCGAGCGACTCGCAATTTTCAAGTAGTGAGTACTATAGTATAACGAAAATGAATGCATTTGCTAACCATTTTGCTAGATTGTGGAGGCCTACGAGACCTTGATTGACACTGAAAAGCGAGAGGCATATCACCTGCACCGTTACATGGTCCCTGACCCAGAGGTGGAACGTGGCAACCGAGAACCTGAAGAGCCGATGGTTTTTTGAGACGATATTCATCAAAAGCAGCAATATCCCTGGGAGGAAGTTCACGAACTCAATCAAACCTTCGAGTTCCCCGAAATCACGGTCTCGCAAACCAAGCCACTGCGTAGTCTCTATATCCAAAGGGATATGGCACAGAAGGACATTTCGGATGCGAAGACGAAACTTGAAAAGAATCAAGACACTCTCAACAAGCTCAAAGCTGAAGATGCAGAGGCCAAGAGGTACAAAGCCATGGTCTTGACGGAGATCGAAAGACTCAAGGGAGTCATCAGCCACAAGGAGATGTGGCTTGACAGTACTCGAGAGAGGATAGAAGATGCCATGCACGAACAGAACGTCGACGAGGACTATAGCTATAGTGCTCGGTATGATAGGATCGTGAAAATGCGCGGGAAGAACAAGTTCTCTGAGGCTCGATGCAACTGGCGAGAGGACGGAGGAGTCGGAGAAATATGGCAAGAACGTCGGAAGAATAAGTCTAAGCGACTCTCGAAGGGCTCTAGACGATTTAGAGACGAGTGTGAAGCCTTTTAGATAGACAGAGCACTAGGTAGAAGCATTAGAAGATTTGGAAAAGGTGAGAGCAGTTGTTATCTAAGGAATACGCTCCGCTCTTTAAGTCAATTATAAGTGCCCGTCGTAGAGAAACAAAGTAACGGCCACTTCGCTTAGTTTATGCTATAGAGGATGGTACTGTGTGAGCTCTGAATTTCGTCAGTATCATTGACCGTACCAAGATGAAGAGTCTAATCTAGGTGCTGGAAGGGTAGATAAATACCAGGCTTGGTAAACTGATGAGGAGACATACCCACCAATACCATAAACACGGACCTCATCTTCACCTATTTCACAGATCAATCATCGTTTAGTCATCAAGATCACGCAGCACACCATTCCATCGCGACCAGTAGCTCCAACGCGCTCGGAGGTTCTTTGTCCAAATCTACAAAGGTTGGTATCACCATTGCCGCAGTCATTCTGGGTTTAATGTTAACTACATTTTGTTGTTATGCAGCTCAAGATGAGCCGTTGAGTAGACAGATGACTTTGTTAATTTAAAACAATAAGACATTGAGAGGGGACATTACGTAGAACGGCGTCTGCGGGAGATGGGCAGGATACTTTCAGTTACATCAACGTAGCTCGCAAGACACTAAGTGTGTTGTCAGAGGTATAGATACCTCACTTGCAGATTCTGTGACTAGACTGTGCACTCTGATTTTGGCGCAGTGTTATTTGCCTATTACTCTTCCTTTCAAGTAGTCGCGAGCTGGAACGACGCAGTACGGTGAAGGCTGAGTCGTGAAGACAAGTTGGAGGTAGCGACGGTGAATTTGAAACCAGAATTGAATAGCGTATAGTCTAGGAGAGTGATATACAGCAGTTATATAAATCAGCTGGCCCTGATAATCAATGAAAATATTACTTGCAGTAAGATTAACCGCGAGTATGGGTTCGTGGGTGGGACACATGTGCTGTTGTAAAATCGGCTATTGCGGAGCCGAGTCACTTCAATTCTGAGCCTCATAAACATCGGAAAAGGATGCCTTGGCTAAAATAGAGAAATCTATTACAGCCTTGAGTACAACATTGAAAGACTGGCAATGTTCGGGCTGATATACAAGGTCAGCTAAAGATGATTGCTACGTTTATAATTTTATCGAAAAGATGATCTAGTTATTTAATATTAACTAATACGAGATTGTCACCAGCCTTATCGAAGCCCTGGTGTAGCTCAGTTAGCTATATTCTAGATGCAATTTCTTGATACTTTTCCCCTTATTTTCGACTATCTATAATCGCCTCAGATCAGCTTCAGATACTGGTCTGCATTTTGAGCTTCAGGTTAGCTATTTACAATAACCCTATGATACGCTAGGTTCTGTCGAGAATAATGCGATGTTTTCTTGACATTTAAATAAATAAATTCTACCTCACAAGGTGGGGTATAAAAAAGAACTCGACTAGAGATCCTTCAGTAGTCGGCCCAGGGGGGGGGCAAGTGTGGCTCCCTGATCAACTACGTTCGAGGCATATCCCCAAGTCACAGCATAAATACAGCTGCAGAGGTGCAAAAGAATGGCTTGAGTTAAACTATAAAAGTAGAGGTGTGAAGGAATGACTTGAGCTAAGCTATGAAGATAGACCTTCAACTTTCGGATCACAACAGGGTGAACCTGCAACTTTGATTCCTGGAAATCGCCAAGGCCCTGACTTGTATTCCTAGTATTTCAGGGTCAACGAACGTCTCTAGGCGCTGACAAGCTCGCCCATGATGGCCAGCACGTTGGCGGACGCGCGAGAGTTCTCGGCGGTAATGGTGAGGACGCCGGAGCTGGAGTTCCAATTGTCGCCGTGGGACGTATTCTCGTCCTCCGAGGAGCCCGAGGCCCCAATGCGGAATCCGAAAATGCTGATGCCGCCGCCACCTTGGACCGTCTTCTTGTAGTCCTTATCAAAGGCCGTCTTGGCACTGCCGCCGAAGGTGATCTCCATGCTGACACCCTGGGCGATCAGCATCTGCGTGGGACGCACCTTCTTGAACATAGCCGGGGGCTTGGCTCCCAGCTTGGCGACGAGGGCGTTGACATCGACGTTCCTACGCATCACGTTAGATAACGGCTTGAGGAGGCCTTGACGGATGGGTGAATGCGGCATGTTTTTCTATGCCATGGGCTTTGGCGCACTTACCAGGAACCAGGCGCAAAGGGGATTGTCTTGTAGTGCTGGACCTTGAGGGTGATATTCACGTCCTGGGCGTTGGAGCTCATGTCAAAGTTGGAGTGCTCGACCTTTCCGCCTCCGCTGGCATAAAAGTCAAACACGGGGAAGCGGCTAAAGGACGCATCTCCCTGTGCCTCGGTGAAACCAATGTCTTTGTAAGAAGATTGCTCGCCGGCAGATAGGTTGATCCCGAACTCGGACGGCTTCTGGTTGGAGTTGGCGACCCAGCCATCGAGCATAGCTGCGTAGCCCTGGATGGAGTACTGGGGTACGAATTGGATGTCGAGGGGTTCAGGAATGATGGGCCTTCCAGCGGCATCGTAGACGACCGATTGAATGCTGGCCTTCATGTTATATCTGCCAGTGTATTAGTCTTGTCAGTTGTGGGTTGTAAGAGGATGAAATCAACACATCACTTACCCCTTCAATTCGGTCAGCGTGTTCGATCCGTTGGAAGCCCTGTTCATCGCATCGGCCAGCAGAGAAGAACCAGCGCCGCCAATAGCCTTGGTTCGCATCTCGACTTCGTTGGCAGCGCCCTCCCTATCGATATTCAAGTCAATTCACATTTCTCTCTTGTTGTCACGTTTAGTCTTGTCCGTGCTAGAATCCACTGTTGCCGATACCGTTTGCATTGACCTCATTCGCGACTGGGGGAAAAGAAAATGACTAACGTACCAGTTCTTCACGGCAACCAGGTAAGCATTGGCGTTGAGGGGGGCCCACTGAGCGAAGTATTTGGGCTTGTCCGGGTTGTCGTCATCCTTGAAGTCCTGCATGGCCTCCTTCTTCGTTTCATCCATTTCCTTCTTGTAGATGGCTAATCTCTCCTTGGCCTTGTTCAGCCTGTCCCATGCCTCGGGAGAGTTATCGCCACCCGGGCCCTGCAGGAGATCATATCAGCAATTGCGTCTTACGACTCAGTTGTCTTCACACTCGAGTAAGTACGAACCGGCGTCAAGGTCTGCAATGTCTGGTTGAGGGCTTCAGAGTAGCGAGAGATCTTACTGGCGACCCAGTTGGGGTTGTCGGGGTCCAACAAGAAGTCGGCATACTGGTAAACTCCCCAGTTGGTGCACTCGGGCGGAATGTCTTTACCACCGGAGATGCCGGCAGTGTTGGCGGCGGCGATGTAGATCCTTGTGTTGTCGCCCACCGGGCCTTGGGTCATGATATTCTTGACCGTAGAGGCATAGGCCTTCCAAAACAGCTGGTTTGGGTCAGACATGGTGCTGGTTGTGATTGGATTGCTCTGAGGAATGAAGTAAGATGAGGATTCTGAGTAAGGCTGTGATTTGCAGGTTCTGGAGTGCTTGGTGAAACTGATGAATCGAGGACAAGTCTTATGGGGCCTATTGCCCTTATATATATACCCAGTCAGAGCTTGGGCGATAGACGGAGATTCCAGACTGTTGATCCCTCTTTGTCCGCATGCGCGCTGACAAGCTTCATCTGGCGGTCAGATGCCCTTCTTTCGGGCTTTCAGCTACGTTGATGCCAACTGCATACAGCATGTTGCGTGATATCATAGGCCTCGTAACGCTTCTGGGGCATCAAGACATGCTTGACTGCCAGTTGCTTACCAAACGCCAATCACTTAATTAGTTCGATACAATGTCTTGGAGCCCCCGCAAGCGTTTCGGGCCTCAAAAGATAATGGAACATGGACAGCAGCAAAGGGTTAGACTCGTCCCCTCATGGCTAGCTGAGTATCCCTCACAGCTAGCTGAGCATGCAGAACAGCAACCCGTACCTTGTATCCTCGACTAGCCTAGCTAAGCGAAACCGATTCCATCCGCAGATGCAAATTTCACCTCAGCTAGCCGTTTTAAACTCTGCTTAAGAGCTATGCAGGGATAGTAGAGAGATTTTGATTGTAAAATTAGAACATGACATTTGAATCCTACGGTCTCGTCACCCGAGTTGTAGCAATAAGTTATATTCATAGCATGTACCAATATTAGTTTGTTTTGCATGCGGGCATGATTAACAGACAGACAATAAAAGTATACGAGTTGTTCTTGTGTACTTGGTCACGTATAGCACTCAGCCAACCATTATGCTTCCAAAAGCTAACCACAATTAAGTACCACTAGCCTGAAGGCCAAGCGTCTCTGTGGGCTCGTAACGGTCAGCTAGCCACAAATTATCCCAACTTGCCACGATTTGAGACAGCATCAATAGCTCTGCGCAGAGCAATGTACTCCAAGTGGCGAGTCACGCTTTGCTTTCTATATACCAGGATTGCAGGCTAAATCTCTCTGTGGGCCGGGCCTCACTACGGGCTAGTAACAGTCAGCCAGCCACAAACAGGGGACGTATGATGGCGCACGAAAGATGCAATATAGAGAAATGTCACTCAACCGTCAGCTGGCGTTCAAGGTGCTTCTAGATCGCACCAGTCACCGGCGGTTAATGACGCTTGCAGGACCCGAGCTAGGTATGACCAGCGTCAAGTCAGGTAGCCACTATCATACACTGTTTTAGTCATAAGAAGCAGGATGCAGTGGCAACGGCCATTCGATATCCACCGATAGTGTAGTCTCACCTCTGTCCAAGATATGGGCTGGTATTGATCGTCTTGAACTAGTAGAGTGGGCTTGACGCTCTAGGCCACGAGTAGGCGATCGTCTACGTGGTGGCTTGTCAGAGACAGGAACCTGAGCTCCATGGCAGTCCATCCTCGTGCCCACACGCCAATTGACAACTTATTCAGAACGTCCGCCTTTCGCCTTGGGATCATTTTCGACTTTGTATTCGATTCAACTGAATTGAGCCCGCTTGCAGCTGCTGCCAAGTCCCGCAACCACAGGCACGAGAGTAGACGACCACGATACCATGCGGCCCACTACACTCATGGCCGCTAGCAAAGGGGTTTCTTCACTGTTGAGGAACGGAGGGACCAAACTTGTCTGGAAGGCCTACGCCATTGCCCTACAAGCCTACATGACAACAGAAGACAACCTCGATAACTCTTCCAAAGCCATCTTCGTAGCTTCCCCAGGTCTGTACGACATGCCGGCGGGTGAGGCTGTCCCTCAAGAGATCACCAACGATCGCCTCTTCCGCCAAGCGGACGTTTTACAGGACAAACGAACCCCGTTTTACATGTCTGATGGCGATAGTTACTTTGATTCCCGGCGCAAGTATGTTTATTGTCTATAGCTGAAGGTTTCCATGCAGCTGATGCCTACTCAGGTACCTGCAGAGTATCCACGACGATGTATGTGTTTCTTTGCTACTCCCTTCCCAGCTATCCACATGCGACTGACTTGTCATGGACTAGGCTGTGACTCTTTCGGATGTTAGTGACTCAATCTCGAAGCTCCGTTCCGAGGTCCAGCAGGCACAGGACAGAAGTGCAGAAGCATATTTGAGGGATCTTCTTCTATACGACAGAGCTGCAGCTATTGCAGGGCCTGAACTAACCAACTTCGAAGCCTGGGGCGAAAGGTTCGGGGTGTACTATGCTTGGGCCAAGAGTGAACAGCAGCGGCTCGAAATGGAACACGCACTCGCTGTCACCAAAACATCCAGCGGTGTTGGCCTGGCAGTAGCCGCATTCGATCTGGCACAGGATACCTCGACATTGAGACTAGGGTAATCGCGATTCCCCTGACACGTCGGCATGCCCCTCACGATTTCTGTCGATACTGATGATTACTGGCACGCGCACAGGAGTAATATGCCATGTTCGAATGCGGAAATCCAATCTTCAGTGGGACATGCACAGTCTCTCCCCACAAAGTCTTCCAATGAGATCTATTACAGGCCCTTGTACTCAATTAATGGGGTCGACCGGAGGGTTGACTCCTGGGTTGACGCCAGAGAAGGGGGCCGTGAAGAGGTTTGCTTAGATCTCGACCTTGCAGATGCGAAAACGACTACCTGGGCCAGCCTCGGGTTTCCGGACCTGGATAACGATCCGTCCTATGAGACCAATTTCATCAGCGCTGCAACATCCGATGTCAAACTCTCGCTCAAGGCCGGAGGTATGCAAGCATTCGATGTTGATCGGGGGTTATGGTAAGTTTGGTCGAGCCCCTTTGGTGGACTGTCTAACAATATTGGTGAATGAAAGGGATATTAGTGCTGCGGCCCGGTCTCAGCTGGGATCGGTTGCTAGTATTGAGCCACGTTCCAGCAGACTGATGAAGATCACGAGGATCTTATTGGGATACAGAGTAGAGATCAGAATGACAGCCGCGAATGACACGAAGAACCAGCTTCCCGACGCTTTACTGAGCAATAGTGGAGGAGAAAAGAACTTACTGGGAATGCCCACTTGCAAACACACCTCGGAGAATGTTGATGGACAAATCGTAGTCGCCAGTGCTCCCAGTGGATTCCCTGCTGTGCTAGCTGTGTTGGGCCGGGAAATTTAAAGGCTATGATTACCAAAGATCGCGATGGCTATAACTATAGGTACATATCCAAGGATGAGCTTTCCTAAATAAGTCAGATTTCGATAGCTGTTATAAGGCTGAAGTAGTGACAAACTGTTGTGTACTTGCTAAAAGTAAAGAGAAATGATTATTAATAGTAAGTTAGATAAACCCAGTAGGTAGATTGAAAATGAATGTTAGAACGTACTTTTGAATATATAACTAAACTATAGAACAATATTACATCATATAAGATCTATTACTATCCCTGGTCTACATGTCGCAATAACTTTCTAATATACCTGTATATTATAAAGCTACCTTGCGATATTCTACACAACACCTG
The DNA here is from genome assembly GCA_013266195.1 of Fusarium zealandicum. Taxonomy (NCBI): domain Eukaryota; kingdom Fungi; phylum Ascomycota; class Sordariomycetes; order Hypocreales; family Nectriaceae; genus Fusarium; species Fusarium zealandicum. Next base: position 11,262 of record JABEYC010000219.1, read on the forward strand.
TCTTTTCCTCGCTGTAACCCTTCTTGCCTCCACTTCCCGTGGATCAAGATACGGCGTAAAAGGCTGAGAAGAAGCGGGTCATGTAAATGTAAATCTGTGCCTGTGCTGTTGACGCATCACCCGGCAGTCCCAAATACGATGTATCAGGGGCCCCTTACTCTTAGCTTTGTGACTAATGTCCTTTCATCACTGGTCACAATTCGGTATGGTGGCGTTTCATCGCACATGGTCTTTTCCGCATGAGCGCTCGAGAGGGTGAGATAGAATGAAGGGGAGGTCAGAAGTGTTGACTCATGGCTGACTGAAGTGACTATTGATACATGGCTGGCTGAAGTGAAACGCGGGGAAGCTCTAGACGGAAATAGATCTATCACTAAACTCGGGATTTTCCGCCCCGTAGCCCACGGGTCAAGGTAACTTGGAGTAAATCGCTTACGTATCTATCATGGATCAACTAGACTAGTTCTTCCGATGCTTGCTTATGTGCGGACTTAGCCCACGACGGCCCGATCCCCTCCTCCGTCAACACACCACATGTCTTGGAAGTCATTGATGAGGTACCAATCAGACTCTACCTCTTCCACACCTTGCATGGGGAATTAATGCTAGGACGATCATATTCCGAAGCGGTGAAACCCACAGACGTATTCTGCGTTAGCTAGATCGCCGTGCCAGAAGACGGAGGGAAACTCCGCCTCCACTCTCGGCTCAAGAAAGAAGCCGAAGACCAGGAGCTTGTCAAGCTCCTGGCTGAAGGCGTCATCCGGCCTAGCCATGCCACACGCTCGGTGAACAATCTTTTCGTTCCAAAGAAGAAGGGGACGCTCCGAATGTGCGAGGATTACTGACCCTTCTGTGAAGTCACCTGCCAGGATTATCATGCACTACCTCTCCTGCAGGAGGTATTAGCGAAAGCTCGCTAGGCACAATATTACAGCGTACTGGAATGGTTGGCGCTCTCTACCGCATCCGCGTCCGCCCGGGTGATGAGTATAAGACCACATTTAAAACATACTGAGGGCTATTCGAGTACACACAAATGCTTTTCGGAGATACGAACGGACCTATCACCTTCTAACGAAACATCGACATGGCACTGTAGGACCGCTGGTAATACGTAGTGGCGTGCCTGCACGACGTCCTCGGGTTTGCCTATTAATAGCAAGGAAGGCTGCGACGAATTCACCAAAAAGGTCGAAGAGGCTTGAGAGAGGACTACCCGTAGAATTGTCGATACATCACGCAAGACGTGTAACTATGGGGAATAAGGGTCACACGGGAGTTCACTAAGCCAATCCACGATTCCAACACTAATGTCGGTTAGCCAGAACCCACCAACAAAACGGAACTACAGTCTTGGCTAGGACTCTGGGCAAGTTGCATATCTTACCAAGCACAAGCAGCTGCGCCACTCTACGCTTTTACTGGCAAAGACGCATGGAAGTAAAACATAAGCCACAAGAGGGCGTTTGCCAAAACCAAACAGGCAGCGATCAAGTCATTGCACCTGAAATGGTTTGGTGCGGATGACGAGGTTAATATCTATACCGATGTATCCTCAACTACGATAGGAGCCATACCAGAGCCGAAATAAGGCCTCTTTCCCTGCTGAACGAAACTATACTACGACTGAATGAGAACCTCTTGGTATTGTTTACGCCTACTGAAAGCGGCACTATCGTTCGGAGAGCGCTCGCTAGGACATCGTGATCTACACCGATCATAAGGCCGTGACATAGACCTTTGGCTACGGAAACAACAACCGACATATCAACCCCTGGTCACTGCTGTTCTCGATCCGCTAGGCGTAGCTACGATTTATGCAACGTGTAGAGAATCCCGCAGACTACCCGCCGTCTAGATGGGCTGATTACGCCAAAGCATATAGAATCTCCACTTCCAGAGGAGGAGGGTTAGGGGACTTTGTTATTTGTTGTTATAGCATCAGATCTCTCTTTGATGGAGAACACGCAGATCAAGTAGTACTTGCACTCGCTGATCCATGTGAATAATCAAGCACGTTTCACTGGCCATACTACTTCAACATACGGTGCGTATATCGTTAGAAGTCCCGCAAATTGGGCTTCCGCTTTGCCTTCAGCTCGCGTCCCTTGGCTTCGTTGATGGTTGTAGGCAATATAGAATGGAAGGACTGGTATATCGACGTTGGATAACAACATATCTCGATTCTCTTCGAACCCCCAGCAGCTATCTGTGTGCTATCTCCAACTCTATCCCTCGAACAAAATACGGGGGCCCTCGGATCTATATCAGCTTTCAGGACACTGGATTCGGCACCACTGTCCGCAGCTCAAAGGGCAAAGACTGCTCAAAGACTCGCTAGCAGCATGCGCGCTTGTAACGAATTCAAACGACCTCGTGTGTCTCTTTCCCTTTTGTAAAATGCCTCAAATAAGGCATCAGGCTTATCTAGTCTTGATAATAGAGAAACAGATTGCCGATGGCAACAGTCCTTATAACTATGGATCTTGGGCACCTGCCTGCGTAGCTGAATTTTTATCTCTAGCTCTAGCTGTTCGTTAAATATATAAACTCCCGCGCACTCATATTCGATAAGTGTGTTATCGTGATGCGGTAATACCCTCACGCGTTCTTGTCTTATAAGAGTCGCTCTCGCGAGCACTAATCCTCAGAGGTATCGTTCTATCAGGGTATTATCTCTACTACGACACATAAGCATACCAAGAGATAGAACCATTAGTTATCACCACCGATCAGTGAGCAGCGTGACGCTTTGCCAATAGCTACATCACTAGAAACACTAGCCTCTCGAGCTCCTTTAATATCATTTAGATTATACATTCACACGCAGTATATCTAGAGACCTTATAGCTCTAACTAGAATTTTACTTCTAAGAGCGCCGAGATCCCTAACGAGTAACTACTTTCTAGGTGTTTTTGTCTTCCTTTTCTGTTAGTCTCTGACAGCTAATCTAACAGGACCACCTCTCCTTTTTCGATTTCTCTCTAGTTGCTTTGTCTTTAGGCATGTTCGATGGCGCGATCCATGAGAACGAGCCATACCTACCGCCCTAAGTCTCTCCCAGCTCGTTTTTCCTGTGGCACATAGGTATCTTTGTTAGGTCTTCTGTCTAGAAAACTCTCATGTGACTAACAACTAATGAACCCTCAGGAAGAGAGCATATATTAGCACAGGGAGTATGAGTCACGTTTCTAGATGCCAAACCCCGCGAAGTCTCGAATGCACTAGTCCTTTGGATACGCACAAGCCAGGAACATCGTCTCACGCCCTGCACTAAAGGGACAAAGGGGGCAGCCCGCAGATCACAGCGGATGGGATAGAAGACGTGAATATGGCCGGTGGTAATATATCGACATCGAGCTCCAGGTTCTAGTTCCCTTAAATACTCAATCTAGGTAGCCCAAAAGCAGCCAGGAGCACAGCAAAGAGAACAGACCGCCTATTTCTCAATCTCGTGTTTGTCGACGTGCCTTGACAATGGCTCAAGTCAGGTCCTAGATAATCCCCGGACACGTTCTAGGGTAGCGCCCCTGACGATCTTTGGCTGAGTACTGTGTCTTGCATGATTCCCTCTATGTGTTTTTTCTTATACGAAAACTAGACAAGACAAGACAAGTGCTTGTCAATCTGAGTTCTCTCCAACTGAACGAACCCATCAACGACTACTGGACATGCCTTTCATTATCCTGCCCTGACTGAAACGAGAGCCAAGTCGTCCGCCGACGATGAGACGACCAGTGAAAACCAGACCTACTCGTAGGCGGGGTAGTACGTTATGAAATTAGCGACGAGACCCCGATTTATAGCGGGCTATCCACTAAAAAAACCCCGCCCCCACTAAGAGCGTAGGCGGCCGTTGGTGGGATTGAGTGAAGATCCGCGGTACGGTGCGGTTTAGGCTCTTGTTGTAATACTCTCCAACTTTTCTACCGTCATCATTCTTATTCTTGGCGGTGTGGGTGGCTTACTTCCAGGGCTTGGCCACCAGGAATACCTCCCAGAGATTACGAGGGTCATAGGATTGTGGTCGGATAGCAGACGTTGATCGCTGTGCATAACGTGGGTGAGGTAAACATGACGCCTGGTGGTTATGCGATTGCCAGGCAGAGTGACATGTCCTGTTGGTACAGACAGAACACGAGATGCAATGGGGAATTTGTAGACTTCAACAAAGACAGCAAGACAAGCAAGCCTTGCACAGACACTCGAATAACGTCTCTGTATCAGGTGGGCATTCTTGCCTTTATTACCTTCCTGCCATGTTACCGGAGATGGACTCGTGCCCCCCGACTTCCGATCTCTGCATAAACAAGCGCTTACGAGACTGCTTACGATACTCGTATTCAACGTTCCACTTGTCGCCATCTCCAATTTTTAAACGGCTGCCCACTCCCACATCAACGGAGTCTCCGAGGCTTGGAATTACTCCAACGACTCTCACTGGATGAGCCCGGTCGGTGAAACAGGGAGAGCGGGTCGGTTGGTGATGAGGGACTTCGCTTAGGGCCAACCCCGGGTCTTGGCTAATACGGCAGTTGAGGCGGTTACCGGAAAGACTTGGGGAAAGAAGGAATATCACTCGCCAAGACAATCCAAGTCAAGGCGCGTGATGGGCAAAACGCAGATTGTGGGGGACATAAGTGGCTACTGTAATACTACGTTGTAGGCTAGATAGCTTGAGTTGAGTTTGCGGCTGCTTTGACCAAACACTACTAGTAGGTATCAACAAGAATATAGTTGTTGTATCGTAAAAGCACTACATCTTTAGCCACCAAAGATATCATCTTTCCCACAAAGTTCAAAAGAGAATATATCTCCTCCACCGATGATTCTAACATCTCCGCCTTGCTCCCCCCACATTATAGACATAATTTTGGCTTTCGCTTGGCCTTTGCTTGGCTTTACCTTGGCCTCAGTGTTTGTACAAGCCAAGAGAGCCAAGAGAATTAGCACCTCCTGTTACGAGAAAAGATCAGCCATTCAGCAGCAAGATGCGAGTCGTGTTCCAAGGTTATGCTAGGATCCCCGCAGTCTTGAAGCAGCACCCTGTTGTGGAAGATGAGGATGGAGATGTCGTAGTGGAGTTGTCCTCTTGATGCTATTATGAACGAGGCTGGCATCAGATAGGTATAAAAAAGGTCAGCCCTCTGAATTATGTCGTTCAGCAGACAGACATACCCGCCTGTTCCTCCCCAAATATCCCCTCCCTTCTCCTCTCCCGTGCCGCAACTTGAGCTTCTCGTGGTACACATCATGTCAGACGACAAGCCCAAGACCGGTGCAGATGCCGGTGAAGCGCCCGCGCAGCACCAGATAGATGGAGCTCCGATCGAGCCCGTCCCTTCATACGTGCAGGAAAAGACGGAGATTTGTGCCGACATCAACCATGTGGCCGCCCTTGGGCTTGAGGATGTGGCGAAACTGGAGAAGAAGATTGTGCGCAGCCTGGATATCTGGATGCTTCCTCAGCTCTGGATTCTCTACATGTTCAACTACCTCAACCGGACAAACATTGCTCAGGCTCGGTTGAACACGTTCAATGAAGACCTAAATCTCAAAGACGGAGACTATCAGGTACGCAGAGCAACAGACATAGCTCGATGGATACCTTGATGGCTAACTAATCACGTCTAGACTGCGGTTGCTATCCTGACTGTCGGATACATGGTCGCTCAGCTGCCGTCCAACATGTTGATCACACGTGTTCGGCCCTCTGTTTACCTCCCTGTTGCCGCTTTTATCTGGTCGGCCATTTCGGCGCTCACCGTTCTTTGCACAAGCGCTGGTGGTCTCTGGGCTGTTCAGTTTGTCCTCGGTATTGTCGAGGCACCTTTGTTCCCCGGTGTACGTGTTAAACTCTGCCCACTTGTGGTGGTTCCCAACTAACACGTCTTGTAGGCCGTCTTCCTCATGTCCTGCTGGTACACCCGTCGAGAGTTCGCTCTCCGTGTAGCTTTGCTCTACTCGGGTCTTGTCCTCGCGCAGGCATTCTCTGGGCTGATTGCAGCTGGAGTCTTTGCAGGTCTTGATGGTCCCATGGGCCTTGCCGGTTGGCAGTGGCTCTTCATCCTCGAGGGTGCTGTCAGTGCCTTCTTCGCCATCACTGCCTTCTTTGTCCTACCAAACTACCCGGACTCTCCTACCGGTGGTGCGATGTGGTACATGACAGCTGATATGCGCAGGCTTGCTGCTGCTCGAATTCTCGACGACAGAGTAGAGTCCTCGGAGAAGTCTACTGTCTGGCATGGACTTAAACTTGCCGTCACTGATGTCAAGCTGTACATGTTCCTCTTCATGAACATCTTCATTACGTCTTCGTACGGGTTCAACAACTTCTTCCCCACCATCGTCAACGGATTAGGTATGTAGCAAATCCATCTCGCTCTTCACCATGCGTCGGATCTAACGGTTGAACAGGTTTTGGAAACAGAGTCACCTCATTACTCATGACCGCGCCTCCTTACGTCCTAGGAACCATCTGCACTTTCTTTGTAGCATGGGACTCGGATCGACGAAGCGAACGTGGTTTGCATATCGTAATCCCCCTGTCTTGCTCGGTGGTCGGATTCATTGTCACCGTCGCAACTGGCAATGCTGCAGTCCGATATGCCATGACCTTCCTCTATGCGGCTGGCTGCTTCTCTGCCAACACACTGCAGTATACCTGGGCCGTTTCAACGCTCGGACAAACTCCCGAGAAGCGAGCGGCCGGTGGTGCCATCGTCAACATCTTTGGTCATTTGGGTAACGTCATCTCGCCTTACTTCTTCCCAGACAGGGACGCCCCCCGATACACCATGGCCATGATCCTGCAGATCGTGTTTGCGAGTCTCGGCATCTGCTTCGCGGCCTTCATCAAGTGGCATTTGACAAGGAAGAACAAGAAGCTTCGTGCCGATGCTGATCGTTTGGGCATCGACTACAACCCATTCACGACTTAGACGCACGCAGTTGGCTGGAATCAAAATGAGCTCAAGACTATGTATATGTAATCATGGAGGGGCTTAGCAGAACCTTGTATGTAATGAGAAAAGATGAGACCTAGTTTAGACATGGTATATATATACTATGCTCCCGAATTTAAACAGTAAATATTTACCCTGTATGGATAGATGAAATTTCGGTGTCTTGAGTGTGGTTTCAAAGGCTTAGTGGGTTTATAAGTAATGAATGAAATGGATTGCTGCAGAGACACCGATTACTGCGGATCCGAGCGTGTTGTCTTCCTCACCTAGCTTGATTCCATTATTTGCCTTTGGATACTGCGGAATTGGCAATCCTTAGACTATCCAGAATGGCCCATTTCTCTGTTCCTGTTGGGCATAATAAACATCATTCATAAGAGAGGCAATAGAGTATGATGCCTCTATTATGAGTGATGGTCACGTTTGATGCCTGCTCGATCATTGCCGGCTTCAACATTTGACACTCATTGCGGATCCAGCTCCGGACCAACCACCATCACCTCTTCTACCCTTATGCAGGCTTTTAGAAGAGCCTGAAACGTTTCGAAATAGGACAAATATTCTGTTGGGAGATCCTTTGGTACTTCTTGGCTATGTAAGCAAAGGCTCTAAAGCAGTCTCTACAACTAGGCTCTTCATCTTTAGGCTGCAACAACAGGCCTTGGGCTTTCTCATCAAGAGGTGACATGGTGCAGTTCATAGGCCATTCTTCCGACTGTGTACTAAAGTTCTGAGATGGATAAACGTACGGCGGTATCATTAGGCATGGCGTTGACGGCAGCGCCGGACGGCGGCCGATGTTGTTCGGTAGTATACGGAGCAGTACCACGAGGTTTGGCTATGGCCGTGTGAATTGCAGGTCTAGGCTTGCTTCTGAATGACCAACACTGCGGCCAGCGAAGAGGGCACAACCTTCTCAGCTCTCTCCGTCGTAATATCGAAAATGTGAGGCTCGTCGATCGACTGTTGGGTATCTAGCTCGGTGGGGCTGTCAGGTCTCGGGGTTTCCTATTGCAAAACAGGAGCTCGCAATATAAGTCCATCAAGGAACAAGTATGATGAACCAGGGTCTCCTCCAAAATAATCTTGTCTCCGTTATTGCAGCGCTTCAACCTCCGAGTCACGTCCCTTGGCCCCACGCGACTCAGGCGAAGATAGGTGATTTTAAAGTCGACAAGCATCCCGAAGGAGTGATCTTGACGAGATCGGTTATGTTTATGATCTGAACATTGAGCTTGGCAATCAAAGCTTGGTCATGATTCATTATGAATACCGTGACATGTCCATCTCGTCCAACATAATGACCCGATTAGAGGATAGACGTTTCCAGTTGCGTACAAGTCAAAGGTCGAGTCTGCCATGGAAGAGAACCAGCTGGCTGATCGTCAAGTCGGTTACCAGGGCCGCCGCTGGAACTGATGCCAAGATTTGTTGCAGCTTCTAGTCTCAGCAGGTGGTACTGGGATCTGGCGGCCGTAATAAATGCGCCATGATACTACTGATCAAGGATCTGGTTTACTCAGCAAGCAGACGATGGAGGTCTAGAGGTCTAGACATCTAATGCAATCCGCGGCATCTTCCATCTGGAGCAACTCATTGGCGAGACTGAGTCTACGGGACTGACCAGGTTAGACATGCCCTAGCCAATTTGGGTCTGGTTATATCCAAGACAAGGTACTGTTAGATATACTACGGGGCTGGACGTCGTGCTGTGAGGTGCATCGGGCCAGCATTGTCAATTAATAGTTCTCTGAGAAAGCTCGCCGAAGCAATGGGTCAGATAGGAAGACAGCGAGAGAGAGAGGGGGGGAGGTTTCGCCAGAGGTCTGTAAGCTCTAGAATATTGGAGCCTTGACAATATCTTGTTGCGCTAGCCAGACCGACAACGGTCATGAAGCTTCTCGCCGTAGCTCAGACTGATTATGCTGATGTGCAAGCACCCCCGAGGTAATAGGTCACACGAGACAAGGCTCAATGTGGGTATATCGAGAAGATGAATATCCATATGCGATAAACCTTTAGCCTGGGCTGGCTATCGCTGCTCGAGCAACTCAGTCTGGCGCTCGATGTGGTGGAGGGAAGTCGTCTAGTTCGTGCTGACTGGAATCGTCGTTTCCGTGGTGGTTACTGGTTCAGTGCTACATGAAGGGATAGCTTGAAATGATCCAGGATTCTAGACCCCTTTGGTCCTGTCTCATCGTAATATATCTCTCTTAGTCGATCTTGGTCTAATATTCCTTCGTTCTCCGTTGCTGCACGTTTTCACACATTATGTAAGTCGATATGTCCTGCCAGTACACATCACAAGACAATGTGACGTCTGTAGGCACATGAGCGCTTTCTCTACTCTTTTCCCACCCCTAGCACCTCGAGTATCTCATCAGTATCCGTGTGGTCTCTGCTACCCCTCATCCGATGACACCACGTCACAGTCTTTTCTTCTCCCTCTCCCTCAAACAGAAATTCGCCGCCCTGCTGCGTCGGCTTTCCCGACCTATGTAGCGGATAGCCACCCAAAGCCTTCCAGAAAGCAGCTGAGAGGGAATTAAATGCTATCCAGAAGGACGACTCGGGCGAGTATTTGCTCGGATTACCATCAACCCACGTTTTGACCATTCCAAGTGCATCGTAAAGCTTGCCTCCTGTGGGGTCAACGTAGATAGGAAGCTGCCAGCCTGTATCCTTGGTATACATGTCGATGAGGTCGTAACCACTGTGCCCAATTAGAATTACTGCCGTGACGATGGATTTGAGCTTCTCGGGCGTCGTGTTTTCGCTGAGGAACTTGGTGTAGTTTACGCATGCCTGGCGAGATGAGCAAAGCGACAAAGGAGTCTGACACAGGGACCTTACGCCACAAAAGAAATGGCGGACAAATACGACCAGAACACGACGGGGCGTGTCTGGTCCGCCGTAGATACTTCTCAACGTATGCTTTTCACCCTTGTTATCAAGCACTTCGAATGAGTCGGCTATCTCCATAGCATCAGCCGTAGGCGGATCGTCGTTAACATCCACATCGTAGATTACATCGTCTCGGGGGATTTCACAAGTTTCGGCCATTGTGATGATTCTGGTTGGCCTCTTTTAGATGAGAGACGTATGTTAACTCTTGTGTCTACGTTGAGAAGATTCGCAGAGAGAGCGGGGTTGGATGAATTAATCTCAGCAGCTGCTTACTACGCTATGTGCTTATGTCAGCTTTAGTTCTATAACGTTAGTGTATACCGATATACCTAGCTATAAATATACTATATTATATAAGCCTGATTAAGATAAACAACATATAATTTTTGAAACAAAAGGGAGTAAGTAGTATTAAATTATATTATATAGCAATTATAATTTAGTTCTTATATAACCTTACTTAGTATAGGTTTAAATTACTATTAAAATAACTATTAACTATTATTATATAGAAATATACTTTACTTACTATAGGTTTTAAGTATTATACTTTTTCTCTATTTTTAAAGCTATATATAATAGAGTATCTAACTTTATTAATAAAAAAGAAATAGTAAAGGCTTAGTACCTAAGCCTTATAACTTAGTAACTTAGATTAATAAGTTTACTAAGTTA
>JABEYC010000222.1:0-14982 GCA_013266195.1 Fusarium zealandicum
CACCCGCCCTGACCCTCTCGCACTCGTGTTGCTGTATCAGCCTTCCTCCTACCAGCCGGCAGTTGTTCACGCTGGGCCAAGATGGGGATGCTGCAAATCCTAATCAATATATCTCTCCATAGTGAATCTCGTTCACCAGTCAGACAAGCTGCCAGGAAGACCCTACTTTGCCAATCACGGTAGTCTATATAAAGCGCATCGCCTGTATCCAGATACTTCACGGGCTTTTGCGGTTGCAACAGTACCAGCGGCGGGCAGAAACGCGTAGGCAAGGTCTCCTGGTATTCTAGCAGCTGCTAATATCTTACGAGTTTCCGGTCGCTCGATGTATCGGCTTTCAGGGAACATTTTTCTTCTACCTTGACCGTAGAAGTGCCCTCTTGGCTCTACTGCAACCGAACTGAGGAAAGGCCCTACGCCGGGCTGCGAACCGCCCTCAAGGATATTATGTATTTGAAAGGTCTCAAGACCGGGGCCTCTTCTCGAGCTTAGACGGAGATCTATCCTCCGAAACAAAGCAACGCGGCGGTAGTTGAGCATCTTATTCACCTGGGCTTTGTTGTAGTTGGCAAGCTCAAAACAACCCAGTTTGCAGACTCGAAGTGGCCTACGTGTGACTAGGTCGACTACCCCGGCCCATTCAATCCTCGAGGCGATGGTCATCTCAAATCCAGCAGTGGAAGCCCAGGCAGCGGCTCAGCAGTTGCTTCTTATGTCTGGCTTGACTTCTCTCTTGGTACAGACAGTTTGGCAGGAGTTAAGGCTCAAGCGGCTGTCCATTCGGTGTTTGGCATGCGTCCAACACGCGCTGCTATTAGCACACAAGGTCTTGTTACCTACAGTCCGTAAGGCACTATAATTATCTGTTGAAAGTAAATTCGGGGTGCTTACTGAAATCATAGGCATTGGGATACAGTCAGCGGACTTGCGCGAACAGCTGCCGAGTTCAAACTTCTTACGGAGGCACTGTATAGCACGCCAGGTGCAGTCAATAGGGAGTTCGAGGTAATGCCATCAATATCCATTGAACTCGACTATATCGCCTGTTCCATTGCTTACATTTATCTTTCCGATCTAGAAACCGACCAAGCTACTTCTGCCCACAGATTATTAGCCCTTGCAAGGCCCAAAAAGCCAAGAGCTCTTTGAATCCTTTGTCTCCCACGTAGAAGATGTTTTGGGGATTTCTCGCACCGATATCAGCCCAAGTAACCTCTGGCGAGAGCATCATCCGAAAGACCTGAGTAGGTCGCTAAGTGACGCCTTGCGTTTTGCTTTCGACTGGACTTCTAACTCAGAGCAATGGACTAGGACACTCAAGCCGTTCATTGAAGATTACACACAACAGATGGGAAAACATCCATATTTGAACCCGCAGCTGCGCTTCAAAGAGTAAGACCTACAGCTTCTGGTGCTTCCGTGTAAGGATTAACCATCACATAGAAAATACTCCCCGACCGTCACCGTGGAGCAGCACACGGAGGGCTTGAGGCTGCTGCAAGTCTAACACGACTGGTTTTACGAGCACGCTATGCCTCCGTCCGATAATGGCTACTCAGTAACCATCATGATTCTCCCCTGGACGACAGGAGAAGTCATCCACCGCGACTCGTACAAAGTTGGACCCCAGGAGTTTACAGGTAGAGGTTTCTTCTTGTAAAACGTAGGACCTTGTGCTCAGTGTCCTGAGGTGGTGTTTCCAGGTAATAACTTGTTCAGGTGCCAAAGCAAAGAAGCTTGCTTTCCCGCATTCGCCGTCTTTTATACTGGCAGACAGCTGACCTGCGACACTTGGCACAACACCGTATTTGTCTGAATACACCCACAAGACTGAGCAGCTACCGGCAGCTTTGGCTCCCTTGGCGGCAAAGGGCAGTGATATAATTTTGGCCGATCTAGTAGAGAGGATATTTGCGAGTTGGGATGTACCAGCATAGAACTTGACCTCGGATGATGCCACCTTGATCAACGACGAACTCTGATATGGTGTCGGGTGTTGAGAGAAGCGCAATCAGAAAGCGGCTTCATGGGATGAGTACTGGCTAGTTTTCTAGACCAGGTACTCAGTGACTCGAGAAGGATCATTCGCGTTATTTCCACATAACGCTCAAGGGGGGCCGTGGTCCATTTCCCAACTTTAGTTTCAAACAGAGGGGGAGGACAAGGAAGTAATAGAGTCAATATACGGGTGATAGGACTTGGAGACTTAAGAGCAAAGGCTACCTACCACGTGGGCCAGCAACTTATCGTCGAGACTACATGCATGAAAACTTCACTGCAAGCCAAGCAGCAATGCCTGCAGTATTCTGTAGGCTTCTGTCAGAACAAAAGGGTTCCTACGGATACTCTAATAAAACAGGGGCTTCGATGAATACTGTTTGATGTGCGTCTCCTCCATCAAAAAGGGATTTGCTACCACGATGACAAAAAGCACAGTTTCGGTGATGTACAACGTCGCCGCCAAGTATAAAAGTTTGAACATCTACTATCACTAAGACCTCTAGATCTCAGGCTTTCTTTTAATCAACCCTGATGTTCTTCTACTATAGTGCCGTCTTAGCTTGTTCCGTGGATCTTATAGCTGCAAGGTATACTAGAGAGACTATTTATAGAAGTAAGTCTCACACAGCTATAAAGATACATCAAACTGGCCGATTGGTGTGCCAAATATCCATTCTTCATAATGACAAGAACCATTCCACCCAGACTTGCTATATGCTTTATAGAATACATATATATAGTGTCCATAAAACGTTGACAAGGATCCTTGTCTTCGCACATGGGTCAAATTCGACTCTCATGCAGCTTATTATCGGCCCCCGCTTTCCAGGCCAGCTTTTTATATCAAGAGCCACGCCATCAACCAAGCAGCAAGCAAGACTCCAACTCTACAGACCAACATGCCTCGCTGTGACTTTTGCCGTCTCCTCACACTCGACAAGCTAGCCGGTCTCGTCAACATCAAGCCCGATCTCGCCTCCCTCAAGAGGAGCGCCGATGCCGGATGCGACTTTTGCCTGCTGTGCTGGAAAGGCTTCGAGAGGCAGTGGCTGCCCGCGGACATTGATTCAGTACTCAGCGGCGGCGTGCCACAAGGCTTCCCGGACTTTGACGAGGGTATTTGGCTATGGGGCCATGTCCATCAGCACGGGAACGCGACTCAGCCCGAGATCAAAGTCTGCTGCGGAGAAGTGGGCTTTGGGACCGGGCAGTCTGTCAAGAACATGGGTTTGGGCGAGTTTCAGCTCGACGTCTACGCGTAAGCGCTGTTGAGCCTGAGATTGGACTTTCTCGCTGATGGGTTCGTGTAGGAAAGACGACTCACCTGAGGCGCAAAGCATCCTTGGCAGGTTATGTACCAAGGATAACGAGCCGGGTCTATACATACCCTTGATCCAAAGGTGGCTCCAGCAATGTAGCAAGTTCCACGGCAAACGATGCGTTTCTGAGGAAGTTGGCGCGATGCCTACCAGAGTCATCCAGGTCGGCGATCCTGACAAAGGCGAAACACCGCGTCTAGTGCTTCCAGGGCCGGACATGAGAGAAGTATATCTTGCTCTATCCTACTGCTGGGGGACTGGGGCCGCTCCTTTTACCCTCAACGGTAGCACGATCGAAGAAATGTTCAGTGGCATCGATGAGTCCATCCTGGCAACGGCACATCGCGATACGTTCCAGATCGCCCGCTCACTCGGCATCCGCTTCGTGTGGATCGATGCTCTATGCATCATCCAGGGCAATCTGGAGGACTGGGAGCATGAGTCTCGGCTCATGGCCGAGGTGTACAGCAAGGCCGCCCTTACAGTCATCGCGGGGAGGTCTGACGATGCCCGCAACAGCTTCGTTATCAACGACCTCCAACCCCCCGCCCCTCCCTGCGAGATCCGTGTCGATGAGTCCAGCACTGCAAGTGTCTTTGTCGGCCTCAGAAGATCGCGTATGCTGGGTCCCGTTGATAGCCGCGGGTGGTGCTTGCAGGAGAAACTTCTGAGCCGCCGCATGATTATCTTTGGCAGGGATCAGCTAAAGTTCAAATGCCAGTCTTGCAGCGTCTACGAAGATGGCAGCACTGAAACGCTTCGCGCAGACGTGGATCTCCATTCTCTCTTTATCGCGCCAAGCCCAAACCTCGAGGCCAAGCGAGATCGCCTGCTGACAAAATGGGACTCAATTCTCGTCGACTTCTCCAAGCGTCGACTATCAAATCCCCACGACATCTTCGCCGCAATCGCCTCCATCGCGGCGCCCATGTCAAAGGCTATAGAGTCGCGGTATCTGGCCGGCCTCTGGGACTGCGACATGGTCCGGGGCTTGCTGTGGAAGCCTGGCTACCAGCTCAATGCAAAGTTTAGAACAGAACCAACAACCAGACCTGCATCAACAAGACTTGCGCCTGGCCCGGTGATCCGAGCTCCTTCGTGGTCTTGGGCTGCTATCCAAGGCCCAGTTCTTCATATGGGCCGTAGCGAGTGGCGGCGGAAGAAGGCAAAGTACCAAGGCAGCCACTTCATCAAGGTGAGTCCAAAGCTTCGGAACCCCGATCGATGGACAGCGGATGTCGACTGCGGCGTCCAAGCTCTACACATGCCATCTTGTGAACTGCAGCTCCGAGGGCGCGTAGCTCATGCGGATGTCCTCCCCGGAGCAGCCTTCGGGTATCTCAAGAGTCATGGGTTTCTAGACATTAATCAGGGGTTCTTTTGGACCTTCTCCGCTGGTCTTTTGCTCAGACGGGATGATATATCGCGAGTGAGCTTGGATCAGGATGATGCCGGTGTTGGTGCCGTCGGGCTCTTCGATCTCCCGGACGAGGGCAGCAATCAGATATGGTGCTTGCAGGTTGTATCTAATCAGGGTCTGATGCTCCGCCAAAGCGAGGACGGCAAGTTTCAGCGTGCGGGATGGTTCGCCCTCCTGGAGGATGACTGGTTTGATAATGTTGAAGAGGTTGAGCTGAGTCTGGTGTGAGGCCCAATGAGGGTGAAAGATATACCAGAGTTGGTAGCAAAGACATGACTTTGGAATACAAGGCCTGCCAGATTACCATACTAGGATCATGTATCCCTGAGGTTCCAAAGGGGGACTTTTAGACCAACATGAAACGTGTTGGTCTTGTCAAGTTAGTATCAGCCTACCATACCAGGTGCCATCTGCGAACCCAGTCATATGATGCAAATCAAACCTCCTTGTCATTTGATGGTCCATACCAACTATCTTCTGTTGGCTTCAACTCCTCTTCAGTATTGCCAGTCGAAAGGAGTCGAAAGCAATACTATATAAGTCAAGTTTAAGTCGACCCTACAGGCCAGACAATAACCCCTTTCCATATACCCTAGTTGGGTATTACCACCGCGCACAGTCTGAAGCTTTAAAGCCACAGGTTTGTTCCTCCGTTTTCCGCATTCCGCGCGTCCTCCGAACTAACAGATGGGGACAACAAGGGGGAGTCTGTGGCCTGGACATGCTTGCTAACCTCGTAATCTGCCTGGCACACTTTCATGGGGAACCGACAGTAACCTTTGCTGCCTCCGCCTCGGTGCTTACAGTCCACCCTCTGGCAGACATGTCCATATACGCAGTTGGCCTTTCGGCAGCCGCCCCGTCTAGAGCACGGAACCGAGCGGGCCAGACACTCAAGAGCCGGCCTGAGCTCTTCGGGGATGGGATAGTGATCATACTCGCAATTTTCATTGTCGCAGGCGTCAAAGAGCTGCTTATTATTGCAGAACCTCTTCTCGGCGGATAACGCCTTGAGTCGTTTGACGGCGTCCGCGCTGGGAGCGGGCAAGTAAGGATCGAGTCGATCGTCGACCGCGTTGACTGCCACGTAACCTTCTGGGATGGTGTCTTTCTTGGGCAACGCGTCGATGTTGGTCTTTGAAGGTGAGAGGGAGCCACGGCGCCAGTCGCTGTTGATGTTTCTATCCGACTTTGAGCCGTTACCGATAGTAGAGGGCGAAGGTGTGCTGTCCTGGCTTGTATGAGACGTAGATGTTTTGTTGTCGATATGGGCAAGTCTGCAGCTGTTGCCATATCTGCATTTACCGAGAGAATAAAAGTGGCAGATGGTGTTGCCATCCATAGCCGACGACGCCCCGTTGGACTGCGTGGCGTTCGGGGATGGGAGGGCATATTTGGTAGAAGTAGTCGAGTTTGATCTGGCCTGGGCTTGGGTGGAAGAGGAAGAGGCGTATGTGAGGGGTGATGTTCGAAAGACCCCGGGGAGCTCCTCGATGTTCAGGCCGAGCTTGGCAAACTCCTTATGGAAGAGCAAGCTTGGAGTTCGGATGAGGGTAAACATTTCGCTATTATCCCTATAGGGAGTAAGATCCGAGACATAGCCGACGTCATGGCAAGCGGCAAAGAAGACGTGCTTGCACTGAGCATTCTCGGCGTAGAGTTTAAGTAGAGACTTGAGTTTGAAATCGGCATTTTCCTTAAGTTCACCGGCGTCGACAAAGTCGGTCAGGCCATAAGATCGGTTGAAGCCTGCCGTGAAAGACGAGAGGGAACGCTTTTCGGCACCGCAGAGGCCGTTTTTACAGAGGGTCTTGGACAGGCCCACAAGGTTGGCGTAGACCCGGACCATGATCTCACAGCCTTCTAGGCCTTTGCGGCGGAGACTGTTCTTGACGGCATCATTGAGCTGTTTAGCGGCTCTGCTGCCGCCCTCTTCACCAGCGCTGACAAAGCTCTCGTCAAAGACGTAGCCATCTCCGTCGATAACGACCAGGACGAATGGGTTGCGCTGGTGGCCGCGGGCGAGCTGCTTGTAACGCTCTCTGCCCTCGCGCTCCTCTTCATAGTCGCTCTTCAGACGCCTGTAGTTATCAATGAGGACGGCGTACTGGTCAAGAATCTCCGAGAGGGTGTCATTTTGGCGGTACTCGGCAAGCTTGTCAGCCGCCCTGTCGATGGTTTCATCAGGAAGCATTGTCGCAGCGCGTGGCTCTTGGCGACTGGGCCCGCATCGCCCTATGATGCGACAAGTGTCTGGTTGACTCTACTTGATGATACAAGTGTCCGTACGCACAAAATGATGCTCGACCAGAGGAGGGCTAGGCAATGCTGGACGTCACTGATGAGGTGAGAGTGCGGGACAAAGGCTGCCCGAGGAAAAGAGGAGAAGTTTACTCTGCCTGACGGCTGACTCAGCCCACTCACGTGACCCTGTCTGTCTCACCGTTGAGGCTGAGCTGTGAGCTGCAGTAAACATCAAACTTGAATGGGGGTACTCAGCTTGGACCAGAAAAGAAGAGGGAAAGAAAAGATGGCCAAGCGTGTTCCTGGGCGACGGTTTCATGCAGCAAAGAATGTTATTCCAGAAGCGTGGAACGTGCCTGCCCGTAGGTGAAGATCATGTTGAATTAGCGCTTGAATGACCGTTAGCAGTGGGGCAAGCGCTAAAAGTTGGGGACGACGGCGCTAGAGCTGAGCGGCTTTCCCTCGAAAACGGGAGCCTTGGGGGTATTAAATATGAAACTGATATAGAGGCCGGTTTCGAAAATATCAATTCTTATCCTCTATTTTACCCAGTCAGGTTATTCATCTCTAGAAGGATACTTACCTCAGCGTGCAGGAAGTG
Source organism: Fusarium zealandicum (assembly GCA_013266195.1). Lineage (NCBI taxonomy): Eukaryota > Fungi > Ascomycota > Sordariomycetes > Hypocreales > Nectriaceae > Fusarium > Fusarium zealandicum. The sequence continues at coordinate 7,586 of JABEYC010000222.1, forward strand.
AGGTCGTTCCCTCTCATGAAACATCCGCATTCCATTAACCAAGCTGACATGATCAACGGGTTCTTTAAGCTTACAAATGATCAACGCCAGTCTACAATATGGGCTACTAAATATTCAAAGTTTCTTTTATTAATCAAGGGCTTGATGAATAATTCACAGTGATATCTAATGGCGACACATATCCACTGTAAAGACCTAAAGACAAGGGTGATATGACCCGTAGATCAAACCAAAGAATAATAGTTCTGCTTCTGAATTGGATCAGACGCGCCCTTGAAGAAATCAATCAGCACAATACGATCCAGTAGAGATCGGTCGCTCCCTAATGACAAGAACCAGGCATATAATAAAGTTAACAGGAGAAGTGGACCCAACTCCCGGTCTACACCTTGTGTCTTGCGCCCTTTACTTTCCGGACCCGAAGAGATCCTTGAATATGGAGATTATTAAGTAAACAGTGGCCCGATTTATAATCTCTTTTCCCTCAGTTCATGTCAAACCCAGGGCGCTATGAGATGGCGGTCCCAGCGTCAACTTGCGCCTAGGATCGGCATCGGCTTTTCCGACCAATCAGACCGCGCCAGTCTCACGACCGCTGTGACATCGGCCAAGACGACCAATGAACTCACAAGCCACCTCGACCAGGTCAGCTGCTCTTCCAGAGCCAAGACCGTGACGGAAGAATGATCTACTAAGCCGACAATCACTTTATTTATCAACTTGGAACCCTCATGTTCGTTTTTGAATTGGAAACGATCTTGTTCGAGCAGGTTCCAGTACTATAACTTATGCTCTCTTGAACCAGCTACGCCTCTCGACATCAATGCCCCCGGCTTCTGTCCATGACCTTATCTTATACACTCAGCAACCTCCATCATGTCCCCGCTTACAGGTGCCAAGTCCCGGGCCAGTTGGATTCCAACCTTCGCAAAGCGAGACTGTCCCTTTGAGATCAAGATTGACCGGCACTTCGAGTCAAAGGTCTACACTTCTGGCTCAGCTGTCTCGGGAAGCCTAACCGTCACTCCCCCAGGGGACATGTCGTTTGCGGCCTTCGACGTTGTCTTCACCGGCGCGTCATCAACCGTGGTCCAGATGCTTCAGGGTGATTTGCCCCCCTCGAGGCACACCTTCTTGGAGCTCAAGATGCCAAGTCCCCAGGATGCACTGCCCCCCTCACTCGAAGCTGGCCGGCCATACACTGTACCATTTTCCTTTGTGATACCCTATCAGCTTCCCAGTGCCTCTTGCAAACATCGGAACCCGGCAGTTCACGATAGACATCTGCAACTGCCGCCCACAGTCGGAGGCTGGGAGCGAGACGACCTGACTGTTCACTCCGTTCAGATCGGGTACGCCGTCAAAGCGCGGGCTGTCCTGGAAGGAAAAAAGAATGGAAAACCTGTCACGATCCAGAATAGCCATCCCATCAAAGTCATGCCCTTCTTGACCGAGCAACCACCGCTCCATATCAACCCTAGAAGCACCATGTACCGCATGTCGCAGGAGAAGATGGTCCGTAAAGACTTGGTATCTTCCAAGATGGGCTATCTCAGCGCCATGGCTACCCAGCCAGACCCCATCATCCTTTCCGCCGACAAACTGGAGGCATCGACATCATTCATCAGAGTCGATCTGGACTTTATACCGACGTCTTCAAAGATAAGGCCGCCCGAGATTCACGCTAGGTCGGCTCATATCCAGGCATTGACGACATATTCAAGCGGCCACATTGGATTTCTACCGGACCAGAACCCACGGCCCTTGATTATGACCCATCCGATCCTACCCTTTTTCATCTCGAAAGAGATATCACTGAGTAAGCCATGGAACCTTGCATGGCGACAACAGATAGGGCCTCTCTCAGCCAGTTCGTCGCGGAGAGCATCGGAAACAACGAGCGACGGAAGTGAGATGGGAGAAGGTCTTGACATGGCGATGCCAAGACGAGGATCCAAGAGCGATGACCTCATCAAGTCCGGATCTACCAAGCACACAGCCACTCTCAAGATTCCCTTTACACTTCCATGCCCCGAAAAGAAGGTGTTTCTGCCGACATTTCACACTTGCCTCCTCTCTCGAACCTACACGCTTCACCTCGTCTTGACTGTTGGATCCCATGGATCAAGCCTCAGTCTCACCATCCCCGTTCAAGTAGCGGTCGAGGGTCGCAACATCCCGCCCGAGAGTGGACTTCCAACTTTTGTAAGTAAACAACAATGGAGCACCCAGAGACCGAAGCTGACTCTGACCCTTTCTAGGCGCAGGTAGAGATGAACGAAGAGTTTGAAGTCGAAATGCTGCCGGCTTACGAAGTCGTAGTTTAGCGAGCCCTCTACTACAGTGACGCAAAGAGAGATGGAGGAAGGGAAAGTTGTAATGGTGGGAATTTTGCTCTTCATGATACCCAGTTTGATACCTCTATGAGAGAGCGGCGGCAAGCGGGACATGTGATACTGGAGACGGAACGACAATGCTGAAAAGGACTGAAAACGCACATATACCCCTATCTGTATTGGAAGAAGTATGATATCATACGTTTATTGAATTTTCATTTACCTATTAAGCTACAATGGGGCCTCTGTTGTGTACTGCTTGTAAATCGTGGGACGGTGCCATAGAGTCGACTTCCAGGTTACCAACTGAGTAGCTAGTACAAAGGAAAAGCAATCATGTGCCTGACTATTCCATCCAACTCGCCTTGGTCTTGTATGAAAGGTGGTGATTACCAATGAGTTGGATGTCAGTCTCATCTTTCTTAACGTCTCTCCAGGGAAAGGATGAACGATAGATAGAAGCTTGGGAGAACGGACGAGCGAATTGAAAAGCTAATGTCTACTTTCGGCCATGAATAAGTTTAATATACCACCCAATCGAAACACGCAGCATTGAGATTGCCAAAGACTTGGAATTACAGGGGGGAAAAGGCACTATTTGGTAATCAAAATACAGCCATCGATGTGCTAACAGAGAACGTTGGCAGCTAAAGCTATCTGCGCGAGTGGCTTTGATAGACTAGATCCTAGGGATTGGGGGTGAAGCACCCCACCCGTCCACTGACTGACCACAAAGCCCAGGACCAATAAACTCATCCGTCCATCATTAACTTTCACCAGAATTTATATGCTAATTCGCTGCTCGATTTGCCAAGGACCATACAGGTCATAATTGTATACCTCTAGTAAGTTCTGATAATGTAAAAAGGAATTGAAGGACGACAAAAAGGTACTCTCACGCAAACCCCCCTCTCTCTCTCGGAGAGGGGCAAAAGTATTGACAAGACAGGGATTCGAACCCTGGCATCTCTCGATATAGTGGTTCCCATTTGAAATGAGAAAGAAATTCAAATATCTTGAACACTACGCCATAACCACTCGGCCACCTTGTCAGTGGTTGTTGAATGGCAGTCCGCTATTACACACCAAACACCATGACGATTATTGAGTCGTCGAAAAAGCCTTGGGACAACGAAGCGACGGTGACAAACACCACGGGCTCTTTTTACTCCCGTCTTCTCGTAAAGTGAATAGACCTTTTACTTCCATTATTTATCTCTCGATACCCAAAGGTCTCCCATCGCATACATCACCAACACTCCTACTTAGATGCTCCTCGAGCTTTTACATCACTAGGGTCTATCACTTTGATTTATCGAGATTCTAATAATCTCCTAACATTCAGTCATGAACACTGACTCCAATTGTCAACCATAATCCTTACCTACATCTTCCTAGGTGATTTGTTTATTTTAATCTCTATCAACCTAGTGGGAATGCACTGGCTAGATTGACATGGATGTACGTGTACCATCTACACACGAGTACTTGGCTTTTAGCGATAGAAAGAAACAGTAGTAACTTACAGGGTATCCGTGATAGTTAAGGTACATATAGACCAGGTATCATTCGAACTATCTAAGCTCGATTTGATCTTGTTCTTGCAAGTATATCCGTTCAACTACTACTCGCCCTCTTACAGCACACGAGACTCTTCGTCCCATCAAGCCAAACATAAGCGTCAAAAGACTGTCTCTATTAAATAGTGTCTAACTTTTTCAGTCCCTCTTAAACACCGGCATCGTCTCGAGAGGGCAGTCGACAGTCACAGTCTTCCCACCCTCATGGACCGCCCCATCCGCATCTTTCCACTGCACGCCCGCACCAGGTAGGTAAACCTCACGCTTCGTCTGCCCCGGTTGGAGGATCGGCGCAACGAGATACTTGGGCCCGTACATGTACTGATCCTCCAGCCTCCAGCACTGATCATCGGCGGGGAAATCGTAGAAGCAGGGCCGCATCAGAGGATCGCCGCTCTCGTGGGCAGCCTTCATCAGATCCCTCGTGTAGTCCCTCATCTCCTCCCTGATTTGCATGTACTTCTTGCAGATGCCGTACACCTCATCGCCGTACGACCATACTTCGTTGGGTCCTCCGGAAAGGCAGAAGCTTCCGCCTGTCGTGCCCAGCCTTGGCTGCTTCGGTTCGCGATCTCCGTGAAGCCTCATGACAGGGCAAAAGGTGCCCCATTGGAACCACCTCACAAACAGCTCTCGGAACTTGGGTTCGTCAGGATCACCTCCGTGGAAGCCGCCGATATCAGTCGTGAACCAAGCCATGCCGGCCATGCCCATGTTCAGACCAGCAGCCAGCTGGTTTCTCAGGCTGCCCCAGCTCGATGCGATATCTCCGGACCACACCAGAGCACCGTACTTTTGGCTACCGGCCCAAGCACACCTCAGGAGATTCACAATGTTCTTCTGCCCAGACTCGGCCATGCCTTCGTAGAAGCCCTTGGCGAAATCGCGGGGATAAATGTTCCCGATGCTGAGGTTAGGTCCCGCGGCGTAACGATAGATGTCGAAATCGTAGACGGTATACTCGGGCTCGGCTTCGTCGAGCCAAAAGACTTTGATGCCCTTGTCATGGTAGTTGCGCTTTGCTGCCTCCCACACAAATGATCTTGCCTCGGGGTTTGTAGCATCGTAGTGGACGGCATACCCGCGACCCTCCATGGAAGCTCGAATACCTCTGTCTTGGCGGATGAGAAGTCCTCGACGCAGCATCTCGTCGTAGTTTTCCGAATCCTTTTCCACAGTTGGCCAGATGGACACCATGAGTTCAATGTTCATGGATTTGAGCTCGGCAACCATGGCGTCTACATGGATATCAGTATGCGAACGGGGTAATTAGTTGAAAAGGGTACTCACCTGGGTCAGGCCAGAAAGTAGGGTCAAACTTCCAATCTCCTTGGTTGGGCCAATGGAAATAATCACAAACAATAAGATCAATAGGCAGTTCTCGCCGCTTATACTCCCGAGCCACCTCTAGGAGTTCTTCCTGCGTCTGATAGCGAAGCTTGCACTGCCAGAAGCCCATTCCGTATTCCGGCATCATGGGCACACGGCCAGTCACACTCGTATAGGCCTTGATGATGTCCGCGGGAGAATCACCAGCAACAACCCAGTAATCCAGCATGTCGGTCGAGTATGCCTCGAATGTGGTTGTGAGATTGCTAAATACGGCTCTCCCGACAGCCGGGTTATTCCACAGGATGCCATATCCAAGGCTCGAGAGTGCGAATGGAACAGTGGCCTGCGAGTTTCGATGCGCCAACTCCAGATCTGCGCCCTTGAGGTTCAAGAAGGGCTGTTGGTACTGGCCCATGCCGTAGATGCGCTCGTTGGCGTCCTGGGACTCGAAACGCATCGTCAGGTGGTAGTCTGCAGACCCGAGACGAGGCTTCCACTCCCGAGCCTGGAGTCTGAGCGAGCTACATTTGGGGTCGAGGATATCCAGACGGTGACGAGCAAACTCTTCGAGGAGTACCTTGCCAGTTTCGATGTTTGTGATGACAATCTTGCCACGGCGGCTTATGTCTGCTTTGATCTTGCCGTTGGTGATAGAGGCTGAGCTGTTCTGGATGACAATCTCCGGGGTCAGGGCCCCTGGTCTCTCGGTGAGGGCCCAGTCTCGCTCTGGCAGAGTTGCCAAGCAAGTGGCACGAACTCGGAGAGCGTCTGGTCCCCATGGCTCGATGAAGAGTATCTCGGCGTCGAAGCGGAAGCCCAGGCGGCGATTGTTTTCATTGGTAAAGGCTGGATCGGGCCTGGTGCCGTACTCCTGGTTGCCGGCTTTGGAAGACATTCTCTCGAGAGGACGACAGGGGTCAATGATTTTATCCAAGTATACTGGCTTCGGTTAAGCAACCACAAGGGGACGTGGTAAGTGCGTGTTGAAACATCCAGAGTCGGCTTTAATACCTTGGAGAAAGTGGCAGACTTTGCCAATGGCCAATTGCGAAAGAGCCATGTTATTAGGCAGAATATCCTTGGCGATCGACGCGTCCAAAAGGCTGTCAGCTTTTAACCGGGCCATAGAGACGACGAAACAATCTGCCCCGCGTCGTCTTGTCATCTGATCATTGACAACGTGGAATACCTATACGAGGGGCTATCAGGAGGATCAAAATGGGCTGAGGTCTGCGGAGATGACGGCTTACATTCACTAGCAAAAGAGTAGGTAGTTGAGTCGGCCAGGCCTCGTTTCTCAAGACAGATTTAGCCGAACTTGTCGTCTTTGTTCAGGGCCTGGCTGTGAATGAACCCGGTCAAGTATTGTGGGTGAATATACCCCATGTCAGATGCTTATTCCTTCGTGGGGGGTCGGATCACCTCGGAAAAGGTGCAGCTGACTCGGGGCTCAAGCGGCATCCGAAATACACGAGACAAAGTTGCCGGGATTCAAGAAGCGGAGGAGCCAGTAAGATCAGAAGTATCCTTACCGTTGACGGTACATAGTTTATCTCAACCGGCAATGAAGAGATCGTGCAGTGCGTTACCACAGTCTCGGGACTGCCTTGAGCAGAGCACGTCACATATCAAAGGGTCCTAGGCGTCAAACGAGGACTAGATTTACAGGGACTGCGTTGATAGGGTTTCAAGATCTACATGGAGATATCTGACAAGCGGCTCTATTTGTTCTTTAACCAATAAGCGGACATGAGTCCTTCCGAGAGATACAAGACGGACTATGAGTGCTCTTTGGCATAGATCCGTATGTTCATGACTCGCGCGAGTCTATTAGGCTTGAGCGGCAGGTTCCCACATTCGCAAGAATCATCTGAGAGCAATGATCCCATTCCGACCTCGGCGACAGCCCCCTCGTTGGGTCTTCTGTCTGCTAGGATGGACTTGGTTTTCCGCCCTGGCTGGATATCTACCCTTGCAACGCCCATCTGCTCCTCCGGATAAATACCCTCTACCAAACTACTACCCCAGCTTCCCCGGCCCAAGCTAGCCAAACTCAAATAAGGCAGGCCTTTGACACTTGACAGGCCTAGCTTTCCTCACTATATATGAAGAGCAGGCGCCTACCATCTCCTGTGAGACCACACGCGGC
>JABEYC010000223.1:0-91710 GCA_013266195.1 Fusarium zealandicum
ATTGCGGCTTCGATTGCGACTATTCGATCGCGACTCTTCGATCGGACACTTTAATTGTGGGTTTAATTACGATAATTACGCAGCCATAAATGCAGCCGTAAATGCAGCCGTAAATGCGGCTTTCAGGTCCTCTTTACGATAAAATGACTTCGTAGCCTGTGAAATGGTAGGTGAAGGAGGGAAAATGGCGGTTAGGTGCGGATTTCGCGCGAGGTTTTAGGTCACGTGACGCTGTTTGTGCGAATAGCAATACTGAAACAAAGAGATGCCGACGCCCTCCGCTGCCAACCTAAACAGAGACAATCCTAGATAAGCAGCATACTACGTAAGCACGTGTGGAGACATATACATAGTACTAAAGAGTTCTCAGCCATGCTCTTAGATAGCGGTGACAAGTACTTTGTATCTGCCACCGCATAAACGAGGCAGACGATTGGAAATCAGCCATCCCGGAAGCTTTTCCGCTGCTCATCTCATTGATTGTACGGAGGGAGCAGTAATGTACTTCCGTCTCCAGTTTGAGTCTCAATTGGGTTAGATCGAATAGGAGTCTTGGTCATTGGCTGATAGATGCCCGGGGTACCCAACTGCTCCCTCCGTACAATCAATGAGATGGGATACGGAGTCCCTGGCAACGTCGGCTCCTTCTATCGGGGCATCACGCGCGAGGCGATTCCGTAACAAAAACTCCAGGACAGGTCTGGACAGATGCGCTAGGGGCCGGGTAACTGGGTGGATCCTTGTGGGATCCTCCTATTATTACCCCCTACAGACTTCAGGGGTTGGAAATGTTATTCGCTGGTTCCATCTCCATCGGCTTGTATCTCTTCTTTATGATACGCTCAAAAATTGGATTTAAATCATGTCATTCGGTAAGGCCGTCAACAGGGAAGTTGACGATCAGTGGCGAGCTATGTTTCTATACCTCTTCTTTAGAGGATTTACTCTCTTTAAAGGATTTACTCTCTTTAGAGATGTATCGAGGTACGCCCCTCAGGCCCACCGAATCACATTTCCAACCCCTGAAGGCTGTAGGTCACGGGTCTCGCGGACCCTTCTCTACTTATATTCAGCTAGAAGAAGCTTCTCCTTACTCCGTAGAGGAAGGAGTAAGCTTTAGCTTGTATTCATTTCAATGCTGCCTTTTGTCTTCGCCTATTTGTTGCAGATTTATTGTTCTCAGGTCACAGGAAAGGAATAGAGTTTTTAAAACCCTAGTGACGCGGCAGTAATGGCTAATACTGAGCTAAAGTTTCTAAAATAAGAACAAGGACAAAGCTTGCCTAGTTATCATGCGTTTAAATGACTCAGGGCATCAGGTAAGTATCAAAAGGTATCTTAACTACTAGTTGAACTATACAGATCAGCTATACATATAATACTAAGAACATAAGCTAGAGAAAGAAGTATACCTTTCGCTATAGATACATCATCAAACATCAAGCTTATCTCAACCACATCAGTTTTCACCCACAATCAGCAGAAGATTACCTAGCATTTCTTAGGTTTGAGGTATACGAATATACTGGATAAATACGGGGAATCCCCTGCAGAAATACCTACCTAATGCCTTGAGTTATTTAATGGGGTATCCCCTGTACCTGGTATAATAATAATGCAGGTGTTATTATAATTTCTATACCCTAGGCAGGGTTAAAGCTAGGCAAAGTTAAACAATTCATATTAACTTTGAAGAACAAAATAGAAAATTATAAATATCTAATACGCTGCACTACTACAACTTTTAGAAAATCATAAATCTTTACCTTCTTAAAACCTACATACTCTACCTTCGCCGAAAAGAGCAGTTATCGCACTCTCCTTCAAAATCTTCCTAAGAGTAAGATAAAATACTCTATTCCAATAATATTTACTAACGGTCTAAAGCCTTTCACTATGCGCTTCTTTGCCTTAGCTGTGTCTACAGCCCTGGTGGGCAACGTGGTCGCTGGTGATCCCCCAGGGACTATAGGGAGAGATCCTAAGGGTAATACTTATGAGGCAACAATCGATTGCAAGGAGGGTGTTTTCTGGGATATGTCTATAGGCATGGTAAACATTGTTTGTCGTGATACATATGGTTGCACGGCTGCTAGTCAACCTTTGGATTTGGGCAACAAATGGACTATGGACTGTTTTCAGTGCCCTGGTAGGCAGGAGCCTGATAAGTTTGGGGCCTGTACCTTCAAATATAAACAGTAAGAAAGGTTATGGTTATACCTCACTTATCTGGGTACCCCTTTCTATTATCCGGCAACTACTTTGTGGCTCGACCTGTGGCGTGGTCTCCGATTACCGGCCGGCCATACAAATTAGTACAACGCGTCTGTAATGCTGTATCATAGCCTTAGTCTGTCGAGAAAGTCAGCATGCGCCTGCAAGTACATTCAACCTATCAATTTGAAGCTATTCCGCACTCTCTATAAGCTGTGACTCGGCCTGATGCATCTCTGTGGCTAGCTGATTATCCTCTAGCATCATGCGTTCCATATCTCCCTCAAATTCTATGTCAATACCAACATCCAAGTCTTCAGGAGCATCTGTCTCAGACCAAGAGCTGGTGGGTTGAGCTACAAAAGTGGTTGCCGGATAAGTGAGGCGTTATTATAACCGTCAAAGCGCATCATACCCCATAGCTCTGAACACCCTCCCATTCTGAAGCTTTTCGTATGGACCATTGCAAGCAAATACCCTAGGCCGGTCTGTAAATTTACCAATGCAAATGCATCAACGAACTGTCCAGGCGCGCGAAGGGTGTTTTGTGATCAGATATCACGTGTCTCCAATATGATTCGAGCCCACACAGTCGGTGCGGACGTGTTAGTACGCACAGCCAGTCTAAGTCTCTGGGACCTGAGTTATAGTTCCCTTGTGGGATATCTCCTACGAAAGAAACATGAAATGCGTCTATTTATTAACACGGGTCTCATCAACTTTGTCGGCTGCATAGGCTGCATAGGCTGCATAGTATGGGGTCGGGCCAGGTATCTAAGTTTCCATGATGGCTAAAAAGAAGCACGTCAGTTTGGAACAGGCACTAGGAAGAGGAGTCTTATTTACGACTATAGTCTTCCAACCTACCTATGACGCTAACGACATTAGTTGACGTGCTCGTGATGCTCGTTGGGTGTACATCCGCCAACACCCAGTTCGAAATTTGAATGGGTCAGTATCTGCTTTGGGATTTGCTCTTGGCCGTTTTTATATCACGTTGATTTATTGAGAGCATAAGAAAGAGGGGACCTGCATTGTTTCGATGGGGGCTCGATGCATGCTACCAGTTGACCCAGTTGATGCTTGCTCAGAGAATTCAGTTTCTCTCATCGTGCGATCCTCAAGGTTGGTCAATGGATATTACTAAAAAGGGTTGGAAGCAGACAAAAATGGCTTTTTGTTTCAGAAAGAAGAGAGCAGGGGATCCAGAAGTGTCTTTGGCTGATGGTGCAACGACTGAGTCTTGTAGCTTAAGGGGATCGAAAGAAGCATAGCTGCCAAAAGACTGCATATCGGGCATCTCAAAGTCCATCAACACCTTGGCAGCGAAAAAGGGGAAATAACAACGGAATCTGACAGAATGTTGACTAAAGCCACCCATTATTACAAGTAGATAGAGCCCGGAGAAATTGACGGCATGTGCATCGTGTTGTAGACTGTGTCAATACATCTGGGGTATTTCTCTTAACATAGTAGTACTGGTTACAGTTGTAACGGCTCCAAGACTATAGTTCCCATCGATGTTCAAGTGTAAACACGGAAGGGTTTATAAACTCAACTATTTCGGTCGCAGTCTTGGCTCCAGGGGTTGCTGCCTCGGTAAAAGCCACCCTCGAGGCTGGGCATGTACCCACTCTGTCGACAGTCATCTTGGCATCAAGCTGAAAGAGCCGGGCAGTTGAAACCGCAACTAGAAGCGTAGTAGATATTCGATTGTACTTGAATCCGGAGATTTCCAGTCTCCCTAAAGCTGATAACCCGGTTTAGATTGCATTGTTTAGTTACATCAAGGCAAAGGTTTGTAGGCGTCAGTGCACGAGGGTCGAAAGTCATGGTAGATAGTGAAACTCGAAATCAGCGCCTCAATCTGCCACGCCGCCGACACTCGTCTACTAGGGACGACCTAAAACCACTGAAATAGCAATGGATCTAGCAGTTTTTGAGATAATAACTGATATCAGATACAAGATCTACTCACAGAGTATCCAGTAGCTGCCTTGAGTAAGCTCTAGCAACTCTCACTGTTGCCTATGCGCGTGGTAGCTAATTGGCTTGTTTATAAGCTCTAATTTGCAATAGTGCTATGGGTTGTGGGTTGTTTAATTCTGTTGACATCAGACTTGTCCCCTTCCATATACTTAACCTAGGAATAGTCTCCGTATATTGAAATCATGAGATGTCAAACTCTGTGTCAGCTGCCGTGCGTTAAGCAAGTAGAGAAGCAGGCATAAATGGTCGATCTAACTCATTCGTTTAATCGTTGATGGTATATAGTCTCCCTTCTGAACCTAATTTACAACTCTAAACTCCAAGTAACGTCGAGTGAATATAGAGCCTTAGTCTTGAAGCATTTGCGAAGCAAAGAGGCAGCCGATGGTTTCAAATCTCCTACCATTCCCCTTTTTCTCTTTCTTGTCTATCTTACACACTCTCAAAGCTTTCCCAATCAGAAGCATAACACTCACGATACTATGCGATGCCACAAGCTGTGGAGCAGAAATATTTAACTTGCTAGTGGCAGTAAGTAATACGTACGAGATCTGCCTGACTCGAGATTTACAGATTTCCAGCTCTCCTCTAGTAGGCCCGAATAGCTCACGTATATCCGGCCGACTCCACTGATAGGCTTGGGTGACTAACGCATAAGTTTCCATCTTAGCAAGAATGGGCCTCTCGACCCACGATGGTCCCACACATGTCTGAGACGTGCTTGAAATGGTGATTCATCCCGGGCTCTTGGAGTAGAAAATGCCGCGAGGTTCCAACTATAAATGGTCTTGTTTTCTGTTCTATCACGAGTAAACTCTAGAGCCTCAATCTTCTCCAACGTTTGCTTTTTCATCGACTGCTATCGAGATGAGCTCCAAGTCCTATCCCCTTCGCCAGGTTGGCATTTACCGCAACCTTCCCACCTTTGACCCGGCGGTGAAGAACTTGACTGCGATCATCTGTGGTGCTGGTGGAATCTCCGGGTTCAATACCCTGAGAGCCTTGTTAGACTCGCCCGAGCGCTGGGCCAGCATCTACACGCTGTCTCGCAGTGGCCTTTCCAAGGAGCAACTGGATCTCATTCCTCCCGAGCTGAGATCTCGGATCAAACATGTGCCAACAAACATGAGCTCTTCGCCTGAAGAGATCGCAAAGTCACTGACAGACAACGGTGTCTCGGCTGACTACGTCTTCTACTACACCTATGTCCAACCCAAAGTCGATGGCAAGTCAGGAATGGACCCCTCAATGGCGAAAGACCTGGTCGAGGCCAACGCCCCCCTATTCGAAAACTTTATGCAGGCACTCGAAGCCGCAGAGATCAAGCCTAAGCGGATCCTCCTCCAGACCGGCGGTAAAAACTACGGTATGCACATCGGGCGCGTAAGAACACCCGTTGTCGAGTCGGATCCCCAGCCACGACACCTTCAGCCCAACTTTTACTACCCCATGGAAGATGCCATGAAGAAGTTCTGCGAACGTCATCCTGAAACGAGCTGGAACGTTATCCGACCCGTGGGCATCATCGGTGTTACGCATAGTTCCCCCCTCAACATGATGTACCCTTTTGGCGTCTATGCCGCTGTGCAGGCCCAGAAGAAAGAGCCCCTTCGGTTTGGTGGCGAGTTCGACTCGTGGCAGTTCGAGTGCTGTCACTCAACCGCGCGATTGACGGGTTATCTCAGCGAGTGGGCGGTGCTGGAAGACAGCTGTGCCAACGAGGCCTTTAATGCGCAGGATGGCGGTGTACTAAGTTGGGATCGCTTCTTTAACGAGCTTGCACGGTGGTTCGACGTCGAAAAGGGCGTGATAGAACCGAATGGTGACGAGGAGACGCCGTTGAGCATGGCTTTCACTGGGAGTAAAGATGCTCCCTTGGGATACGGGCCACCCATGAAGACGCAGATGTCTTTCACACTCGCCGACTGGTTCCAAGATCCGACGAACAGAGAGGCGTGGGAGGAGATTATGCGCAAGAACCCAGAGGTCAAGGCCAACATGTTCGCAGATGGATCGGGGAGTGATAACATCGCCGACTTTGCGTATACGAGGTTTGGGACTCTGTCGACCAACAAGATGCGGCGCTTTGGGTTCTGTGGTTTTGTTGATACACTAGAGAGCATGTTTGAGACGTTTGATGAGATGCATGGGTTTGGACTGCTCCCCAAGATGAAGGTTGACGCCGCTCGACCTTTGGTTTAGAATGACGGGTTTTTGAAAATGGGTTGATCATCTGCTTGCTCAATCTATCCGCTTTAACTCCCATGTCGTTTCCCCGATGGCTTCGATACTCTTTCCTTGTCTTACTGGTAGGATGAGTACTCTGCTGATCCCAACAGTGGAATAAAATGAATCGTGGCATCCTACATGACCAGGACTGATGAACAATGGTTCAGTATCAGGACAATGTTCTCTGACGCTCAATATCGAGTAGAATTATGCTCAACCCATTTGGACTACAACGACAGGTGCTTGTAGGAACTTACAAGTAAACTCAACCAGGCCACACAGTATGCTGTAAATACGGTGGTAACTACGGAGATAAAGACTCTCACCCTTGTCTAGAGTCTCACCATCATTTACAAAGCTCGCACGAGATATGAGCTCATCGGGACTTCGTCTAACGGTGGAGAGGCTTCTGTTAGTGGATGTCTCTCATCTGGGTTCCTTTCGCGGCCGGTCAGCCCTGGGAAGTACTCAGGCATGAGACTCGGCCTGGCTGGAGAGATGGACAACAAGCTCATTGATGCTGGCCATTTTAGATCTTTAAACTGAGAGGATGGATAGAAAGTCTTTGAAAAGCTTCAAAGTATTCCGTGAATCTGCTAGATGGGGATCTAAATTAAGGTACCTTGTCGTTTGTCAAGTGGCTAGTGACGTCGGGCTTACAAGCCCAGGCCAGATCTCCCTCTCTTTATATTGCGACATGTTATAGGACCAGATCCGGGCAGAGTTGTTTTCTTCCATCTACTGCACCAAAGACGGGCTCTTTCGCCCCCGGCCACTGCGGAGTCTTTAGAAACTGCGGATCAAAGCCCAACGTCCACAGAGACAAAGGGTCCTTCTGACACAAAGCAACGCCTGATCCCAGCACGGCGCTCCCTCGCCCCCTTCGCTAACTTTGACAGCCCAGTACCCCAGGAATACAAGAGGACTCACGATATACTCGAAGCCCTCCACTGCGACAGGATTCGCGAGGGATGGGCCGATCCAGACCCTCCCGGCCAAAACTACCCCTACGGGATGAACGCCCTCGTCGTCGCGGCGCTGAGCCAAGGCCAAACGAGCCATGGAGAATATGGAACCCGTCTACAGCTACACGTCTGCATCTATCGAGATCGCAGAAAGCTACATCAATAATCTCGCGGGCGATGGGATGATAATGCATCTCAAAATTGAACTGGTTGAGGAAACGAGCATCAAGATGAGCCTCACACACGATCTCCAACACTCAAGACCAGTAATCTGATAGAAGTGCATGTATATACTGGATTCAACACGCTTCAGAAGGCCCCCCAAGAGACACGGCCCGTGCGGCTGGTGATCTCCTCGGCAGCGTCTTCGTCTCTGGAATCGAAGAGATCCTCGAGATACGACTTGCCGGCGCCGCTTGTCCGTGCAAGACATTCACTAGAATCTCGGACTTGCGGCTTTACGGCACTTCTGGTCGGAGAGCGTCGCGCAGCGGTCGGGCGTGTCTTTTGTGCCGCGCCAACAGGAATAGCTCAGCAGTGTGTGCGCTGGAGAGACTTTACAACAAAGGTTGAATAGCATTTTGTTGCTCTCAAGCTCTGATGTGATCCTCCATCGTCCTGACGTATCAACACTACTACAAGACAATCCCAGCCTCTTGAAATCTCTTAAACGCCTCGGTCCATCCCTCAGCAGGGTCTATCTCCTCTGAAAAGCCCACCTCGCGCAGCCGCTCTGCGCTCAAATACCGATCAAAAGTCAACCACCAGCCCACGCTATCGAGCTGCTTACTCCCAGCGCCGACACCTGCTTTGATGGCATTCGGCTTTCCATTCTCTTCAAAGAGATGCTTATGCGTCTCGATGTACTCGCTAGGTGGTTGCGCGCTGCTATCATCTGACGGCGCGACGCCGACGAGGCCAAAGTAGGCGGCGATGGAGGCCCAGAGGTCAGCGAAAGTGGTGGGCTCTGCGCGGTCGAGCATGTTGATAATCTTGGAGCCACACGATGATGAGTTGAGAGCTGCGTGGATAGCGATGCGGCCGATGATGCGTGAGGATGCAGGCGTGAAGCGTGCATGGTAGGCTTCGTTATTCCCCGGGAAGGGCACCTCGACCTCGTTCCCAGCTACGCCGTGGCTGTGAGCGTACAGGGAGAGATACTGCGCCCAGTGTAGAGCCAGAGAAAAGTTGGACCCGATAGGGCTGAAGCCCACGACCACGTCCGGGCAGACTTCCGTCCATGTCCATCCACGGCCGCTGGAAGCCTCGGTGAGGATCTCGCGGAACCAAGGGTAGGCGACGGTCTTGGCGTAGTCGGCGGGCAGGTCATCGGCCATGGACTCTTGAAGAGGAGCTGTGAAGATGCCGCCAGGGATGTAGATGCCGTAACCCTGGGGGTGGGTTAGAGACCTGAGATGGGTGGTGAGATTGAAAGACTGACCCTTGTGCCACCAGAGTAAACAAAGGACTTTAACTTGGGCGCCAGGGTGTTGAGCGCGGAGACGAGGCCTCGCATCATGTCAGAGTTGAGCTGGCATTCCTTCTCCTCGCTCTCAGCATGCGGCGAAAAGACTAGCAGTGGTCAGTTCATACCAGAGTCATGATGAGGGCATCACCAACCAAAGTAGAATACGTGTGTCGTCTTATCAACACCAGGGATCTTATCCCGCAGCTGGCTCGTGAGATTGTCGCTCTGGAGGTTCACGCCCGATGCGAGGTGAAGCTCAGGCCTGGTATCTGACTCTGCAGGCCAAAATGTCCTGGATGCGTCGACGGGTCGATTGCTCACACCCGTGACGCTTGAGAAGGATGTTGGTGTAGAGAGAAGTTGGTTTACGACGCCCCAGCCAATAAGACCGGTCGCGCCAAAAACAAGGGCGTGATTTTGCTCTGACATTGCGAGTATGTGCTGATGGATTGAAGGGCATTGAAAGAATTGAGTTGGTCTCGGTTTATAAAGCTGCTGTTAGTAATTGATCGCTCGATTGTTGCTCCGTCATTATGGCTCATTCCGAAAGAGTCATGGCCGAGC
Organism: Fusarium zealandicum; assembly: GCA_013266195.1. Lineage (NCBI taxonomy): Eukaryota > Fungi > Ascomycota > Sordariomycetes > Hypocreales > Nectriaceae > Fusarium > Fusarium zealandicum. The sequence continues at coordinate 9,430 of JABEYC010000223.1, forward strand.
TAGACTAGTCGCCGATCTTAGCGCTCCACGATGCAGTCACTGTATCTCGGGCACGATTAAATCAGCTCTATCAAGTTATTACCGACGTAAATTCATTCAACTCATCGTCTTGAGGTCAAGCGCATGGATCGACAACAAGCAGCTTCTTCTGCGAACACGGAATGTCACTAAACACGTGGCTCCCAACTACAAACGGCCTCTGGAACCACTCGTCGTACACGGGACATGTCTGGTAGAAGCGCATATCCCACGCCGACTTGTCCACATGGCACACAAGCTGCCTGTCTCTACCGCTCTGCACAATCTTGCACACGCTGTACTGGTACTCGCGCGGGTCAATGTCCTTCTTGCTGTTGAACTGCAGTATCGCCAGGTCGTTGTAAGGGTCGTTGTTGAGGTACCACCCGCCGTCGACGGTGCGCAGGAAGCCCGTCTTGGCCTCGAGGTAGACCAGCACGGCGCGCCTCTTTTCCTTGGAGGGCGTGATGGCCGCGACGTCGGAGCCATCGTTCCACCAGTCGCCGAGGGTCGTCGCGAGCCATGAGTCGCTGAAGGCATCCTTGTCCGAGGGGTTGGCGTCGCGGAGCTGGATAATGAAGGTTGGCTGCGCTGCGGTGCCGCAGCTGGTCGGGTTGGCGTACGTCTTTGTGTGGACTTGGTAGAGGCTTGAGTAGTACGTGTGTGTGCTGGTGGTCTGTTCTAGGTGTTAGCAGCGGCTCGCGAGACACTGCATCGACGGGAAAACTTGCCGTGGTGGTGGTGGTGGTCTTGTACTCGTACCACGTATCCCAGAAGGTCTCGGTCGTCGATCTGGCTATCGTCTTGGTGGTTGGAGCCGGCGGTTTGACGAGGCACGAGCATGCACCGCTCACGACGCTCGATGGGAACCCCAATGCCTTGCCGTGGTAGTCGGCCGTGATCTTTTTTATCGGAGCAGGCGGAGGGGCATATGCGGCCTCGCGCTTCTCCAGGCCGGGGAAGATACCGATAGTCTGGGTAACGGTCTGCGTCGCGGATGCAGATATGCTTATGGTCGAGACGACTGTCCCGGTGCCGCTAGTGAGGGTTGTGGCGAGGACCTCGTTGAAGGTGATGGTCTCGGTGACGGTCGTGATCTTGGGCTTGTAACCAAGGTATGAGGAGCAGAAGCGGCCGACTTCTTTGCTGGCAAAGTGCCCAGCTGAAGTTACAAAGGCCTTGACCTTTGGGTTCGCGCAGTTGACGGCGCGAACCTCGAGGTTTTGGGGCGCTGGACTGGCGGGTCCAGGTGAGGTAGCGAGAAGGCCGAGGAGGATTAATTTCAGCGTGACCATGGCGGCGTTTCTTTGCACTCGAGTGCGCGCAATTGATTCGAGGGTTCACCAAATAAACGATTATATCGTTGACTGTAACAACATCTGAAGAACGCAATTACGATGTTTGAAGCATCGAGATTGTAAAGCCACCTCCTGGCCGTCGGAATCAAGGGCGGCGAAGGAGCTTTCGCAAACGCTGGCCATACCTATCCAGCCGCACAAGACTAATCCAATGGTTCATGGTCCTAGTGTCATTACACGCTTGTTTCTGCTCATAACGATGCTTAATGGTCAGATAACTGAGTACCGGGTTCTAGACCAGTCTAGCGCAGCCATACTGTAACGGCACCTTGACTAGGAGGAGGCAAGAGCATGAGACGAGCCTTTTCTTCACTCTACCACGACTTGGATTGGTGTTTAGAAAATGTCATTTGCAAGAGAGATTGAACAGGCGACGGTGCGATGGGGTGTCTTGGGCGCTGGCCTGGGTGGTGTGAATAGCTTCAAGTCTGCACTAGACGTAGGCCAATGATTGGGCTTTTCCTGCGACACCGCTGCGACTCGCACAGACATTGAGAGTGGTTGTTCAAGTGACACAGTTGCACGGTTCCGCTGACCGGTCTTGTTGCGCTGCTCCCACTGTTTAAGGTGACCAATAGCGGCACGTCTCGATGCCAATTGAAGTGGTGAAGCTAGAAGATGACCTTGAGATAGCCTCAAGCCATCACCAAATGGCCCCTTCTGATCCTGTACTGCTACTGTGAAGAATGAGCAGGTCCGTGTAGCATCAAAAGTCATTGCACCCAAGGAGCTGGCTGCTGAAGTAGTCGCAGTGAAACCCGACCGTCGCCAAGTCATCACGACACACAAAAGTCGCGATGCTGTGACGAGCTCATGCACGCCGGGGAGTTTATCGAGGGCGGGTTGCGGTGCAAGGCCGTGCTCTGGTTACGGCGTGAAACCGCCAACCAGCCTCTCGGGTTGAGGTATCGTCGACGGGAGATGCGGCACTCGAGCGTCTGTGGGGAGGCGTCGTCCAAGATGCGGTGGATGGTAGACTGGGGCGCACAAGGTAATGTGACGGCCTGCCAAGAGAGAGTGACAAACTAATGGGTGGACACTAACGAAGCCATCACCACCACCAGCATCGCGGCCAGCGTCCCCCCACACTCTGGGGCCCGGCCCAAGCGCCGTAAATCGCGGGGAGTAGATCTTGACAGGCAAACGGGGTGTTGAAACAGGCAGGACGGCGCGTGAACGGTTGCGAGGCGGGTCACACGAGGGGGAGATGGAGCTTGCATGGGGTCTGCTGCAGGGATGGCGTTGAGGCGCTGCATCTTGGCGGATGGGCATGTGGAGGAGATCAGTTGCTGACGGATACGAGAGTGAAGAGATGGAGTGAGGGAGACAGGCTGGGAGGGAGAGAGACAAGGGAATAGATATGGATGTTGTTGTTGAGGCCAGAGAGTCTACTTGCAACCTGGAGTTCCAGGGTCCTGTCACCTTGAAACAAGGGGATCTATGGACCCATGGAACGGTACGACGTAGTAGCTAGTCATGAACCCTCCATTCTCAAACCTTGGCTCTGTCAAGTAACGATCCGCTTACCGCTGTTTACCACCCAACCTGGGCTGCCAATCCCGGAAATGACGATAGGCCAAGCTGATCCCGCGGGCCTCAACCCGCCAACTCCCCGAATAAGCCTCATGTCTTCGTTTAGTTACCTATCGCTACGGGCGCATGTCTCACTATTCTGGCCGCGCGCTGCTACCACATGGCCCGGGTTGACCACCCCTCTGCAACCCCAAGTCGTGTCCAACAAGGCGTACGGACAGCTCGAGGTGAGAGTCTAGGTTCTGGCTTGAGACATCCGCGTCCCTCTCCAGGCTCCTTCTGCTACGCAGCTTTTGCTCCGGGCGCCATTATCCGGGCGCCATTCCTCCTCGTCGGTCGCAAGGAGCTCGAAACCAAGATTGGACCCTTGTTTCGTGACTCCACAGCCAACGTTGAGAGTTGGAGGCCGAGGGGCAGCACAGGCATCATGGCTCCCCAGCAGATGACCCCCGCTTATCTAGCTCAACCTTATCTTATGGACTTGGGCTTGGCCTCTTCAAACATAAATGCGGCATTGCCTGTTCGATCCTCATCTCGTTTCACCGACTCCTCTCGTCTATATCATCCCCCTTTCCCCCCTTCTCGTTGGGTTACTTCGAGCGACCACCGTCCTTGTTTACCTCGCGCGAACCCTCCCTCGTCGACACGCTTCTCTCTCTCCCTTGGACGAAGCAAGAGCGTGACTCGTGAGCCTTGAGCTCGACGCCGGCTCTCGAGCAGCCATCGCGACCTCTACAATCGCCCGTCATGTCCGGTACAATGACCACCACCGCCGCCGCCGCCGCTACCTCGGGTGCAAGGCCCCAGGGCGGCATCATCGATGGCCTCAATCCCATCCACTACAACCCCAAGGACCCCATCTCCCTCTTCATCGTCCAGGCCTTCATCATCATCATCTTCTGCCGAATCCTCCACTACCCGCTGTCCAAGCTCGGCCAGCCTCGCGTCATTGCAGAGGTCATTGGGGGCATCGTCCTCGGCCCGTCCGTCATGATGCGCATCCCAAATTTCAAGGAAAGCATCTTTCCCACCGAGTCCATGCCTGTCCTCGCCAACGTCGCCAACCTCGGCCTCTTGCTCTTCCTCTTCCTCGTCGGCCTCGAAGTCGATACCCGCATGTTCCGCACCAATTGGCGCATCGCCCTCAGCGTCGGCCTCGCCAGCATGATCCTCCCCTTTGGCCTTGGTGTTGCCGTTGCCTGGGGTCTGTACAAGGAGTTCGGCAGCGAGGGTACCATGGAGAATTTGGGATTCGGCACCTTTGCCCTCTTTATCGGCACTGCCCTCGCCATCACCGCTTTCCCCGTGCTTTGCCGCATCCTGTCTGAGCTCCAGCTTCTTGGAACCTCGGTTGGTGTTACGGTGCTTGCGGCTGGTATCGGCAATGATGTTACCGGCTGGGTTCTCCTCGCTCTGAGCGTCGCCCTTGTTAACAACGCTTCCGGTCTTACGGCGCTCTATGTCTTCTTGACGGCTGTCGCATGGGTCTTGTTCCTGGTCTTTGCCGTACGACCCGCCTTCCTTTGGGTTCTGCGCCGCAACGACAGCATCCAGAATGGCCCCTCTCAGAGCATCACCGCCTTGACCCTGCTTCTGATGCTGGTCTCGGCTTGGTTCACAGGTATGCCAGACATTCAGGCTATACGGCAGTTGCTAACCTGGTATAGCTGCCATCGGCGTCCATGCCATCTTTGGCGCTTTCCTCGTTGGCGTGATATGTCCCCACGACGGCGGTTTCGCCATCAAGCTGACCGAAAAGATCGAGGATCTAGTTGCCTCTCTTCTTCTCCCTCTCTACTTTGCTCTCTCTGGTCTCAACACTGATCTGGGTCTGCTCAACGACGGCAAGACCTGGGGATACGTCATCGCCGTCATCTTTTGCGCCTTTTCTGGCAAGATCATTGGAGGTAGCATCGCAGCTCGAATGTGCCATTGTCTCTGGCGAGAGAGTTTCGCAATCGGTGTCCTCATGAGTTGCAAGGGTCTTGTCGAACTCATTGTCCTGGTAAGCAACGCATCTTAGGCAAACGACTCGTATACTGACTCTCCCAGAACATTGGCCTCCAGGCTGGCATTCTTTCGAGCCGAACATTCACCATGTTTGTTATCATGGCATTGGTATGTGTCTCACCGGCCTGAGACGAGCTCGCTAACTCCAGCAGGTCACTACCGTCACCACCACCCCCTTGACCAAATGGCTCTACCCCGTCTGGTATCGCCAAAAGGTGGAGAAATGGCGCCGGGGCGAGATCGACTGGGACGGAACTCCTCTCATCTCGGAGACCCAGTCATCCGAGCACAAGATGGAAGAAGTCCTCGACAAGTCCCAGACCCGACGTCTCACCCTTCACCTTCGCCTCGATGCCCTATCTGGTCTCTTCAACCTTGTTGCCCTTCTCGGCGACGCCCGCAAGGCTGCCGACTCGGCTCCCGCAGAAAAGGCTGAGGATGCCCCGGCTGCCTCTGGACTTGCCCCCTCGACCGTTGGGTCGGAGGTAAGGAGCCGCTCCCCTGTTTCTCGGCCTCTAGAGGTTCACGGCCTACGCCTGATGGAGCTTACCGATCGTACATCGTCCGTCATGCAGTCTGCCGAGGCGGACGAGTTCACCTCTCGCGACGCCGTCTTTTCCGCCTTTCAGACATTTTCCCGACTCAGCGGTGTTTCTGTTGCCGGCCAAGTTTCCGTCATCCCAACCTATGCATACCCAGAGACCCTCGTCAAGGTCGCAGAAGAGGCCAGGTCCGACTTTCTGCTCATCCCATGGAGCACGTATGGAGGTCTTGCCGAGGAGAACTCGGCCGGTGCCTTTTCAGAGAGCAGTAATCCCCACGACCGCTTCTTCAGTCGAACTTACATCGATTACGTTCAAGCTACTATCTCGCGTTCGACTTGCACCACTGGTATCTACATTAGCCGGACCCCCGACGATCGCACCCTTTCCAAGCGACCAACCCTCACCCGGAGGCCCCTCACCGGACTCTCGGTTAACAGCGGCCAGGACTCGAGCATTATGCGTACGGCGGTTGACCTCAGCCAACACATCTTTGTTCCTTTCATCGGCGGCAAGGACGACCGTGCAGCCCTCCTGTTTGTTCTTCAGCTAGCCCACAACCCCAACGTGACCATCACGGTAGTCCACCTCTGCTTAAGCGATGATGCCGAAATCGAGACACACGACACGCCTCAGAGTGGTCCTTCGGCCAGCAGCGGTGTGGCCAAGGACGTCATCGAAGTTTCTTCTGCTAGTGACCTTGACCTGCTAAGCACGGCCAAGAAGAGCGCCTCGGGCACGCTCGGGGACCGCGTCACCTTTTTCGAGGTCTCTGTCGAGTCGGTCCGTAGCCTGCCCGACAGTGCCGTCGCCCACGCTCGCGAGACGGTCGGCAAGTCGCGGCTGAACGTGGGAGACCTGGTGGTTGTGGGCAGGAGCCACGAGCTCTTTGACAACCTCCTAGCCGAAGACTTTGGCCTGGAGAGGGAGTTTCAGCGGACGGTGGGTGTGCTAGGTGATCGGTTCGCGAGGGCTGGTATCGAAGCGGGTGTCTTGGTTATTGACAACAATGAGACCCAGGCCTGATCTGTTGTGTGATTTGCTCGACATGGCGTTGTTTTTGGATATGGCGACTTGGATGCTTGTAGAGGGCATTGGTGCTCAGAGATTGGTGTATTATTAGATGAGCATATACCGGTCTGGCAGATGTCAGAATATGAATGACGAACTCAACTTGAGGACTTTACTGTGAGAATTGAGCGCCAACGGTGAATTGCGAGAAGATTAGTGAGGTTCTTATTGGGGGCCATGGTTCTTTGATGGCTACGGTCTACTATATTGATGACGAGCGTTATAGTCAAGATGACTTGTTCAATCATTCACGCCGTCATAAAGAGAGATGCTGTTCGCCCAGATTGCACGTTCCATTCGCTCAACCCGAAAGCTGGTGGTCTCAACGTTGATATCGCGGCGGCAGTGATCGTTGAGGGATATCCTATGGGTAGTAAAGTGGAATCTTCGTCGGTACCTTGCTCATGGTTCATTCTAAGTCGAGTCGAACGTGCATACTGCCCCGATATTCTCCCAGTGGTGGTTGGGCCGGATGATGCTATCGTGGATGGTATCGAGGGATACTTTAGAGGTAGTGAGTATATGATATTCTGCCAGCTGCATATCGCGACTGAGGATGGATCTTGGGTGGTATCCATTGCTTCGCTCCCATGAAAGAGGGGGCGGAGATTGAGGGCTCAAAGACGTATGCCAAGGACTTGATGAGGAAATACGGTATTCCAACTGCCGACTATAGATCCTTCAGTCGCTACGACGATGCGCGAGGGTATCTGGATCGGCTACCTGGCGACAGTCGAGTGGTGATCAAAGTCGACGGTCTCGCTGCAGGCAAGGGCGTGGTTCTCCCCACGAGCAGAGGTTCAGCAAGAAGTCTGCAAGATTATGCTTGACCACAAGTTTGGAATCGTCGGACAATCTGTCGTGATCGAGGAGTATATTGAAGGCGAGGAGATTAGTGTTTTGACGTTTAGCGATGGAAAGACGTTCAAGTCGTTACCGCCCGGACAGGATCGCAAGCGGATATTCGATGAGAACCAAGGTCCGAATACTGGTGGAATGGGCGTCTATGCTCCTTTGCCGTTTGTGAGTCCGGGGCAGATGGAGGATATTGAGAGGGATGTCGTGGGTCCGACGCTGGAAGGAGTCGGGCTCCAAGGTAAGATCTGTTCACGTCGTGTTGTGATGAAGGATGCTGAATGAATTAGGTCGACCGTTTGTTGGGATGCTCTTCACGGGCGTCATGTTGACGGCCAAAGGACCTAGAGTCCTCGAGTACAATGCCAGATTTGGGGATCCGGAGACGCAGACGATGATGATGCTTTTGGGGCCGGAGTGTGACGTCGCTTGTATTATGCCTGCGTGCTGCACGGGGAAGCTTCCAGGTTGACTCGGTATCGATACCTATTCTACCTGGGTATGCGTGCAACGTTGTTGTTTCTGCACAAGGATATACGGGATCGTATCGCAAAGGGGATACGATAATCCTAGGAGTATGTCCATCGGGTATTTTGCGCGTATTTCCAGATGAATATTCGACTGGTGTTTCATGCTAGGACTCAACGAGAGGCTGGTGAGCTCAAGACGGCAGGCGGTCGGGTGTTGTCTATCGCTGCTCGTGGGGCGACTCTTGAGGAGGCGATTGGTCTGGCATATGAGGGAGTGGAGAGTGTGCGGTTTGAAGGGATGTTTTATAGAAGGGATATCGCGTGTCGTGGACTGGATCAAGGCCGGGAGTTTCGATGATCAGCTCACCAGGACTGTTACTGTACTTTGGAGTTTCAGAGGCGATATTTTGCTGCTGGGCGAGTGATCGAGTAATGGATAGGACTGGCTCACCTCTTCTGTTTGGATGAAGCTGTATAGCAAGGTAGCTAACTGTACGTGGTTACAAGTCCAAGGATTCTGATGTGGACTCCTGTATCCACCACCCGGCTGAAACATGCACAACAAGAACCCAGTGGAATCCAAAGACTAGGTAGACAGAAGTCTTCCTCGAGACAAGGCGACAAGACGCGGGTTTAGTCCTTATGGCTGTGTTTGTCCCTGGTGTCCGTCACGTCTCGTCTTGTCCATATGCGTTCAAATCCGCGAGCTACGAATCGAAATTAGTTCATGTGCGTCGCCTATATCAGAGAGGAATTTGCTACCATGGTAAGAAATAATACTAGGATAAACCCAGGCAGATATAGTCGACAGAGATGCCATGAATATACGGGCGTTAAGTGCGTATCCCAACTGTTGATAGCACTAATCAATCACCTCTCTAAAGAGCGTGACAGATATCCCTGAATAATAGCAATAGATAAACATCATGTCTGCTCGATTGGACCGAGCTCAAGGCAGTGTCCCTCTGTTTCCGTTGATGTTTCTTACTTGTTCCCTGACGTTCTATGGTGTTTGCACTGCCAACGGCCGTCAAAGCGTCAGAGTTGGATCAGCAGCCAACAGTGGTTCTCCAAATAAACAACGAATCCATCTTGTTCTTCTTTCTTTATCGACCCTGGGCCAGAAGCTGTAGGGTCTTTCTTTGTTCGTCTCGAAAACCTCCCTCTAGGGCACTTGAAAGCTCCCCCTCCAGCGACCAGCTTTGTTTCTCGCCCGCTGGCAATTCATATCGGTCTGTTTCTCATACTCTTTTACAGCCCCCAAGCTCACGATTCTCTAGTCCGCAGTGTTCACTTCCATCCCGTCTCTATTCAATACGACATTGGCTACTTCCTCATTGCTCAGCCAGCTTCGAAGCACCATGTCTCGGCCAAACCGCCCGGACCCTGTTCCCGATGGCTTCGACCCATACCGAGGATACAACAAACACGAGATACTTTGGCATCAGAAGTTTCTGCGGGCATGGAGCGACTGGGGTGAGAGAGATGTGCCGCACGAGAAACAGGAATGGATCCGTCTCGCTCGCCTCTTGAGGTTTTACCCGCCCAATTCTCGATATTCGCGAATCTACAACCACTGCGTCGGATCTGCCAAGAATATTGCAGTTGACAAGATGACATGGGGTCGTCTTACCGCTGCCAAGATCATCTGGGGCATGGAGGAGATCAAGGATTCCGAGTTTATCAAAAAGGCCCAGATCAAGTTTCCGCAGTCAAACGTCTTCAAGATGCGGTGGAACAAAGACGGGCCCGTCATTGAGAATCCAAAGAGGAAACAAAAGAGAACCACAGGCCAGAGGTCCAACAAGAGACAGCCAAGTAGTCAACGACATATATCGCCAGTTTCCATCTCCGATTCCGACGCCGACTGGTCATCCGTGAGCTCCATTGCTTTTGTCAGTCGAGCCAGCACTCCATTTCCTTTGATTGAGTCACAAACCGAGGCAGACGGAGAGCAGGCACCCGATGGGCCACTAAAGGACCAATACCTCGCTGCCAGTAGACCCTCAGGCGTGGAAAGGGATCTCCCTCCCGTTCCGGCTGTCTCTTCTCCCTCCCCCGAGCTCAACCACGAGCACTGCATGATTGACGCTCAAGACCAAGCGCAAAGGGCCTTGGAACAGGCTGCCTACTTCGAGGCCATTCAACATCCCCATGATGAACAGCATCAACGCGATCGGGATCGATGCATCGCCGACGCTGACAGGCAGATGCTTCAGCATCAGATTGCAAATCTGACTGAGCAGGTCATTGAGCTCCAGATGCGGCAACAAGCCGACGTGGTCGATGAGTGTCCCGCTCAGGTAATCTACAAGCTCGAAACCCTTCACGACAGAATCGCCACCACTGAAGATGAGATCCACATCCTCAAGCCAAGGGTCAAAAGCTTTGATGCGGCTCTCGAGGAGAATCACCAGTCGCTCAAGGACGAGATCCGATCTCACAGGCAGAGAATTGCGACACTTGACGACAGCAGCCAGTGTCTCAAGCATAGCATCGCATCTCAGAAAGAGGATCAACAGTCTATCATGGAAGACAAGCACTCCCTCAAGCACAGGATTACAACTCTCGAGGAGAACAACAGATCTCTCCAGCATGACATCACAGCTCTCAAGGAGAACGATCGATCTCGCAAGGATGAGGACCAGCTCCTCAAGCAGAGACTCGAGAGGCTGCACCAGGAGGTCCGAGATCTACGACGCGAATCGCAACACGGTTCTTCTCAGGCCGACAGCAAACGGGTCGCTGAGAGACAACTCGGCGGTATACTCGAGATTGTCGTCGGTCTGGTTCTCACAGGTGGTTATTTGACACGTGAGCAGCTTGCGCTTGAGTTTTCCCGGCTTGGTCTCCCGCTTCCACCGGGTTTTCATTCGATTTGATTCATGACGGATGGTTTGATCGGATAGTTCGACTTTGATGATGTCTAGGCGGATCGCTGGAGGGGGCGAGGCTTGGGGTCCGAAAGATGGGTATAAATGCCTGTGTGTATGTATGGGGAAGAACGCAAGCTTGGTGTATAATCGCATTGTCAGGAATAGTCACAACTGAGTGAAAGCATTCGGCTCATGCCTAGAATTTAGAGATGGGAGTGACTTTTCTGCCTGTTGAAGCTGTAGATACGACATGGCAATCGGCCGAGACCCGGCAGTTCAATACCCACATAAAGCGACCTCGATACTCGTCTAGTGTCCTGGTCATTTTCTCTTTCTTAGATATCCTCTGCAAGGTGGCTAAGAGCGAACAACATCATAACACAATCACACCCTGTTCAGACAACGCCTTGCTGCGTTTCGTAGTGAGTTGCTATTTTGGGCCACTCCACGAAGTAGTCCCTGGGTTAGGCATCTACTGAGCTCACCCCGGCAGCTTGTAATCACAGCTGACAAGATTCAATGCTTCTTCATCTGAACTCGAGTATCAAGATCATTCATCACCAGGGTCGTCCAGTGTACCACAACTCGAAACGTATGTTCCAGTTCTTTGAGGCTTTTCCTCAGCACATATATCCATATACTCTCCCATTTTTATCATCCTCCACTGACCTATTCCGCTTCGGTCAATCTCATACCCACATCTTTGACATGGCTGTTCAAAATGTGACTGTTCTTTCCAGACGAGCAGACATGTTCTTGGACGACTCGAGCACCTTTACTTGACTCATTTTGTCATGGTTTTCTTGCGATAGAACATTCTACACTGCTCCCTTCATGTCTCCGAAAAAGAAATGATAAACAGTTGCGGAACAGTAACGTAAACAAAGTAAGTTCAGAAGAACACCTTGAATCTAAAAGATTTCATATAGAGTCTCGACTAGATTAAATACTCCGTATGGTCCAACTCGTCAGTGTGCATTTCATCATAACCATCATTCACAACACCTTTCCACCATCTTCGGCAACACGCACACTTTACAACTAGATCTTTCTGTTTTTCACATCAAAATGTCGCGCACTACTTTCGACACTTCTCTCGACGTCGAGACTGCGGACCCATTCACTGCGTCTGCTCCCTCATCTCGCGTCGAGACATGGCCTATCCCTTCACCCGAACCCTCTACGCGAGCCCTCGTCGTCCCCGGCATCAACGAGCTTGCCAATCCTCGCTGTCTGTGTTCTTGCCAGTGCATCCAGATTGTTCGACGCACCGACTGCATTTTCTGCGACTACTGCATCGAGCACCACCTTTGAGGAACAAAGTCAGTGCTCCGTGGACTTTTTAGTCAGTCAACGACGAGGTTGACAAGCTAACTGAATCAGAGAATGGATTACTAGACGGGTTTGTATAGAAGGATAGACCGAAAACTGATTCAAGCAAGCCACGAACCTGACACCATCACGTGAATTGTATGTGCGAGTTATGCTTCAATGTGGATTTTTGCATCGGCCAGAAATGCTGCCAAGACTCTTGTAATGTTAATGTCTGACGATTACACCGGTTACACGGCGCGTCAAGGCGTAGCCACAAGAGAAACCGAGAACGTCCAACGGTGACAAATGGGGTCATGGAGCTCCGTCAAGCCCTCGTCGCGATTCGTAGCACAAGTCCTCTACGTAGTAGGGAACGCGCCAAGTCCGTCGCGATAGCTCGGTTGGCGATGCTTCTGGCTTGGTGGCTGTGGTAGCGCGACGAGCTGGCATGTGCCGAGACTCCGAGACTTGACAAGTCCAGGGAGGGATACGCGGGTATCTATCTACCCAAAGACAAACGCCACAAAGGGCCGCGAACGCTTTGCTAGCATTCTTGGCTTGGAGGACGGGGATGAGGGGGGTTTAAAAGGGATGCTACAGCCTCGTCGCTCGCGCGTGGCATTGCCTCTGCGAAGCTGAACGAACATCTTGGTCTCGCAGCGACGACTACTCACTCACAGGCCTTTTTGTTCTCTTTCGACCACGTCTTGGGGGCTTGGAAAGCCCGATACTCTCACCTTTGGGCGCCTTTGCATGAAACGATATCAAGGCGAACTCGCCCGAGCTCGCCATGGCGATTCCGACTCCGGGACCGGTGGCGATTCTTGTGCGTTAACCCTCCCGCGCGACCACCGTGTCCCAGACCTCTGCATGTTACGGCCTTTCTAAAACTCACTCCAGGTTTCTCAATGGTGTCTCATTGTGCTCGCCACCGCCGTCATCGCCGCGCGATTGTACCTAAGGCTGAGGATCCAGCATCGAAGACTGCTCAGCAGCGACATCATCATGTGCGCGGCGTGGGTCAGCGCCATCCTCACCGCCGTCCTCGGCCCCATCTTTGCCAGCATGGGCGCCTTCAATCCCGACGTGAGCACGACGTTTAATGGATACGAGGGCGACGTGGAGGATCTGGAGTTGGTGCTCAAGGTAAGGATATGGATACCTGGGGGAACGCCTTTGGCGGCGTGTGGCAAGGGATTGGCTGACAGTTCTGCCAGCTGTTTTTCGCGTGCAATTTCCCCTTTTATACTACCTTCTACCTGTGCAAGGCCGCCCTCCTTGCAGTCTACCTACAGGTGTTTCCAGAGTTCATGGTAAAGCGGCGCATCTTCCTCTGGGCCACGATAGCCTTTGTAGCGACCTCGTACGTGATCACTATTGTCTTGCTCTTTGTTATATGCCTGCCTCTGGAGCGCAACTGGTGAGTCTATACATACTCTTCTTCGCCCAGGGCGAACTTGGCAGTCTCTAATCGCTTCTCCAGGACCCTCGACCCCTTGAAATCTTGCCCCGCCTCGGCGTATGCCACCACCTTTCAGGTTGGCTGGGGACTGCACTTCCTTGGGGATCTTCTGGGTGAGCAGCTGAGATCCAAGACGGTCATCTGGGTTCGTGCTAATGTCAAAAGTCTTTATCCTGCCGTGGCTGATTGTGCCCGCGTTCAACGTAAAGCGAGCTCTTCAACTGGGCATTTACTTTACGTTTCTCGTCGGCACTATCAACATTGCTTTCTGCTTGGTCCGATTCGTCACCATCCAAAAGGCTGGTGAAGACTATACAATCTCCCTCAGCACCATTAGTACGGCCCCTCTCTTTTCCGTCTCTGGATCATCAGCTGACCGTCATGTCCGAATGACAGTACTCTGGAGCACCCTTGACATGAATGTAGGCCTCGTCGTTGCCTGCCTGCCATCTCTCCGGCCATACTTTGGATCTCGAAGCAATTCCGCGTACCCAAGCGAAGAAAGCCACGTGATATCAACACCTGGGCGCCCGTCTGAAGGCGGATCAACAATGCTCAAGATCAAGAACTTCCGTTTCCAGCGAGACATTGAAGAGTCGTCAGGATCTACCTGCCCTCGTACGCAACGCGATCCATCACTCACGTATACCGGGACAACAATAAATCTCTGGGAGGATGGGAATAGAGATAACGTGAGCGACATTGAGTTGCTACAAATGCGTCTCCCGAAGCAATAACAGAATTAGACACGATAGCGTATTTTAATAAAATATAGATCTCTGCCCAATCGTTTAATACGTCCTCCTGCGATATGTATGCTCTATCCATGTTGTATCAAACGCTCTGTGATCTGAAGATTCCGAGGCCGCAGACATTGTACCAGCTCTAATGCATGTTGACCTAGTGTCCCAGCTGAGGCTTGATATAGCTCTGGTGGCTGGCTAGACTAGTAGGTATGGGGAGCTATTTAGGCGAAGCAGATACCCCGGCCGAGGCTTTGAGCCTCGCCATTCTCGCTTACGCTGTCGAATGGCAGAGGCACACGAGGGACTACCAAGGTTACCAACTCGCTGAGAGAAGTTAGTTTAACCACAGCATGGCCCAAGCCGACCAGCGGTTGAGTAGGAACTTCGACGCTCAGGAATGCGAGGCTGAACTATGAACAAGCCGTTGTATTACATGACTTGTGTCTTCGTGGAGCTCTGAATCGCATGGTTCCCCCTTTCGTACCAGACGCCTGGTTTCTTGAACCGAGCATTCACAAACGACTTCCGTTTTAGTATGGCATTACGAACCCAAATGTTTGTTGCGAGGTGCGAGGTGTCACGTTTTCTAGCCGTTAACAGAAGTCCCCTCCCCGGCTTTAAGTTCGAAGAAGAATAGGGAGAGTTTTATCTATATAGTAATTGACTTAGATGTATTTGTGCTGTGATGTATACCATATGAATCTGTACTGGCAATGGAAGTGGTCGGAGTTTAGAAACTTGTAGCTGTCTGCATGCCTCTATCATTGAGCATAAGCTATACAAAGTGCAGTACGCACATAAGAACAGAAATATTATTGAGATGGCTATAAAGAAAACCAATTATAGAGTAAATTGACCTTAAAACAGAGGGTTCAGACTTGAGATAGCTTCAACATGTAGTCAAAGTTCAGAGTCTCCTACCCTACACCTTCGAACTGGACCGATCAAATGCTAGCAATAAGTGGAGAAT
This sequence comes from Fusarium zealandicum, assembly GCA_013266195.1. Lineage (NCBI taxonomy): Eukaryota > Fungi > Ascomycota > Sordariomycetes > Hypocreales > Nectriaceae > Fusarium > Fusarium zealandicum. Next base: position 24,655 of record JABEYC010000223.1, read on the forward strand.
CGCAGCGCTACCAATCAGACAGTAAGAGCAAGGATTGACGGCCTGATAGGGGGCTGACTCTGCTCCACCAATGACGCGGAGGCTCCAGCTATGTTTGGACTCGCCAGCTTTAGGTAACCATCACGACTCTCAATTGCGCCTTCAGCGCAGCCTCGCTCTCTCATTGTTCACCCAGAGTGCCGTGGCCAACAGAGAATGCGGCCCTTTCACGCAAACATCGGCTTCTGGGTGCTATGGTTCTGCGCCCTGGTTTGGTGCTACCGGAACAGCTACGACGACCCTTCCTCGGTCTTCTACGACCCCGATCGCGCCTTTGACCGGTCCTTTTCCGCCGTTCGCGAAGCCGAGGTTGACGACTATCTTCGACGCGACGTGTACCCGGCAGAGCACCCCAGCAGCACGAGAGAGACGGCGGGCAACGACTTTCTGTGTATCGGGATCCCCAGCATCAACAGGACCACGTCGGCCTTCCTCGCGCATACCGTCGGCAGCCTCGTCGATACCCTCACGCCCGAGGAGCGCAGCTCGATACACATTGTCGTGCTTCTCGCGGATAAAGACCCCACGAACCACTTTGCGTACGGCCAAGACTGGATGCTTACTCTGGCAGACGATGTGATTGTATACGAAAACACCAATGTCAGCGCTCTCACCGACGAGGCCCTCAACTACACCGTCCTTCCCCACGATGTTCGCGGCGTCGGTCGCAGCGATGAGCGAGTCGAAAACATGCGCCTTGACCACTCGGTCCTCTTCGAAACCTGCCGAAAGCGGAACCCCGAATACTTTGCCCTTGTCGAGGACGATGTCATAGCCTCCAGGGACTGGTTCCCGCGCTTCAAGAGTGGTGTCGCGCAGGTCGAGAGGGAGGCCAGGGCCTCTGGCACTGACTGGATGTACCTGCGCCTCTTTTACTCCGAGATCTTTATGGGGTGGAACAATGAGGAGGTCTTTGACTACCTCAGGGTTGTCATTCTGGCCTACACCGCCACCATCGCCTGCTTGCTGCTCGCTCTGCGCTGTCGACGCCGTCGCCGCTCTGGCAGCTTTGCCACCAAGGACTTTGCCCAGATCGTTGCTCTTCTTCTCGGTCTCTGGATACCTGCTTGCATCGCCTTGGCTTTCATCATGGGCCGCATCACCCTCCATCGGATCTTGACCTTTGCCTCTGGCGTCCGCGAGATGCCTCGGTACGGCTGCTGCGCGCAGGGGCTTGTCTTTCCGGGCCGCCATCTGCAGAGCCTCCAGGACTTTCTGCGGGAGCCGCCGTATCAGTTCCCGGGAGACATGATCATGGAGGATTATGCGCGGGACAGGGGACTGACCAAATGGGCCCTCGACCCGACCGTCATGCAGCATGTTGGCCTGGTGGAGTCGTCTGATGGGCCGAGAAGGGCCGAGGTCTGGAACTTTAGCTTTGAGAGGCTGAGGCCAAGTTGAGAGGGGATGGACTGGCATCAAATCACTATGGATTGGTGAAACAGTCTTGTACCAAATCTTTCACGCCACTGAGGAGCCGAGGTCACCACCAGTCTGGTGTGCTGGCGGTTCTCTTCCACAGGACCGAGCCGACTCCTGGAGCTTAGTTAAGCTCCACCAAGAGATGGCACAACGTTGTGGCACGGCGTCTAATCTGAGGCAGATTCCACCGTCTCTCAGCTACTGCGATCCACCCGTTCTCATCAGCAGGACGTAGGTAGGCAGGCCAAACGAACCGAGCTCTATCATATTAGGCCGGTGCACTCGGGCTCGAGTCAACGTCCGGTCGTCCCAATCGAGATTGCCCAGGTAGCAGTGTAGGTTCGATCTCTCCGGCACTGGCATCCCTTCTAGCATGGAAAACCGACGGGGGATGAGGATAACTCTAGACGGTATCTGCTCAATAGACAGTCAGAGAACCCGCGTGAGACGCACCGTTCACAATGCTGGATTGCTGATTGTACTCGCCTCAGGCATTGAAATCAAGAAGCTTATTAACGTTATTACACCATCGTCTATGTGATCTTGATCCAGCACCCCCCCTTTTCCCGTTCTATGGCAAGGAGCCTGTTGAACATTCCCATGTTACCTTGACTGCACCGCCACTTGGGTCCGTAAAGATGCTTACGATAAGATAGATAACTGGCGACAGCGGATTGTCAGTGTCTGATTCTCTAGTACTAGCAAAAGTCTCACAAATGCTTGGTATCCTTTGTCCTGTAGCGTCAGGCTTCGTAAACACGGAACTAGATTCCATCAGTTCGCCAACAAGGATAGTCACAAGAGTGACCAAGTCATGTTCATAAGCGCGGCTGCGTGGATATAATCTAACAGCTTTACTACCTAGTCATGAGACTTTCAATTGCCAAACACGTATCTTGTTGACTTGGATATTTCCATATCACGGCCGTCTGGTGAGACCATGCATGTCCTTGGTCTCCCCTGCTGAAACTGCAATTCACCCTCCCCGGCCAAGGTCGATACGGCCTTGATACTGCGACAAAAGCATGGTCTATTTCTGAGACGACCGAGTAGTAAAGTCAGTACAAATCGTATCCGTGTTTCTTTCTAGTTTTTATGTAAAAAGCAAAAGCGTATGTATCCGTCGCCGGGTGCCGATTCATGGGTATGCACTGTAAACCGCGTTTGTCTACGCGCTGGTGAGAAGCCTCTTTCGAGAGTTGGTTTGTGGCTATTATCCACGGCGACGATTTCTGTTCCCGAAAAGAAAACCGCCACTGGTTCCTTGAGAACACTCACGTGGGGTCGTGGGCTTTCACAGTGTGTTGTAGTCACGTCAACTGCTGGGGGTTGATAAGCTGGGATTGGGTTCTTTCGATATTGATGGCGAGTGTTGGTGCTGAGCCTAGGCTCTTGCTTTTAATTACCGTTGGGTGATTGACGCAGTGTATGGAAACTAACCCCCAGCTTCATCTCCATGCAGGAGCCAGTAAGACAGCTGTGTTTTCTGTGTGTTTAGATCAATACCTCGATGGCCTTGATTGGTACAGTGGTTTCTTTGATTAGCACTCCCTGCACTGCAGCCCGGTCCTTTGAATGGATGCGTCTAGTAAAAACCACGACGCTCTTCGATAAGCACTGCTATATCTCTTGGTAGTTATTGAAAAGAAGCTTGGCTGTAGTCCTTGTGAAGCAGTCCTTGTGAAGCAATATGGCCGTCTGCTCACTATCGAGAAGTCTTGTCCGGTCAAGAGAGTAAAAAGGTTGAATACGCGAAAGTTCAGCTGCGACTAGATCCGAGACAACTCTCGGATCCGAATAGTGACTGGACTCGGATTTCTTGTTTACCTCTTTTCCGATATGTTTTGGGAGGCGATACGCAAAATGCAAAGGAACACCAGGTGTGCCAGGTGGCAAGACAGGCTTGAAGATTGACAACAATCTCTAAAAGGACAATGGAAATACCAGAGATCTGAGATTACATCGCCGCAAGAGAAGGAATGGTATGATCATTGTTGGAGATGAAAACGGAAGTCGCCGAGCTTATCGAAGGCGTCAACGTTGATGACAAGAACACTCGACGTGGTGATCTCAGGGTTGACAACTCTGCAGGCCTTTGTACAGATAGTGAAACCTGATCATACCATATTCTTGTGCCAACACTTGCTTACTGCTGATCTTGAACTGAATCTGGCGTGGCCAGCGGCCAACGAGCGTCCCTATTGACAAACCTGGAGATCATCAGCTCCACCAACCCAATCTCTGGGAATCAGGCAAAGACAATGTTTATTCAACGGGTCTGCGCCAAGAGAAACTGGTGGCCTCTCTGGGCTGCGGAAGTGGTGTGGTGACCTGCTTGATAGGGGGACAACCGAGTGCATAGGCCTGGGTACACCCCTGAAGAGAAAGCAGCCGAATGTGACCATGTGATATCTCGTATCAAGTAGGTAGAGTGACAGGTTTGTGATTCGAGAATACCCCCTGCGCTCACTGCAGATGTAAGACGTTCGAAAGAGGCATGTCCTTGTTGAGGTATACCCAGCGATGCAAGTTCAACTAATAGGTAATAATTAGGGCCAGGATAACCGCCGTGCAATTGCCTCGCCAAGCCCCAATCTCACTCTACATACAGTAAGCGGACCCGGTCTAGACCTGCCTGTTTGGAGTTGCTGTCGCGAGCTTCCCCGATCAGGGCTGCGATCAAACTTGTGGAGAGCATGCAGAGTCGGAGAGCGGGCAAAGCCAAGAGGTTACAATGGGCAATGGCCCTGCCGGACTCCGACGCCTGCTAGTACATACTTTCCGAGGCTGAACCCAACGGCCGAGAGCCAAGAACGGCGGCGTCCGAATTAGACACATGGCGTGTTTGCGGCTCTGCGGTTGTGCCGCTTTGCCCGCAAGCCAAGGCGCCCTCCCCCCCCCGAAATGTGCACGACTTGGCTGAATTACCACAGATTAACTAGGAATCGGTGACGATTTCGTGGGTGAATCTTGCGAGATTCAAAGACAAAAGGGCAGTCGCGAATCTGGGGAAGAGTTTCCATTACCTACCGCCACGCGAGAAGCAGTCCACCGAGCAGCAGTTGGGGGGATCCGTGTGGCGATCCACAAGGCGGAGACGTTGGCTGCACTAGACAAAGGGTCCTTTGGAGTGGAGGGCCCGGGCCTGTTTGAGGCCGGGTTATTAGAGTGTTAGGGTTACATGGATGTTTAAAAAGTGCCATGATAGGGAATGTCTTGGCTTTAAAAAGTCCGTGGGGCCGTGGGAAGGCGTCTCCAAAAGTTCCCTGCCCCGAGAGAGTTTGGGCGTCACGCGCGTATAAGGGTCCTGGAGCTGATGGGCTAGACGCGCGAAGCCGAGCAGGTAGTATCCAATGTGTCTCTGCGCATGTGAATAAACGCGCCGAGGGCTTCATCCCTCCCCCCCGGGCAACCCCAGACTTTGGGGCCAAGCACTGAAGCGTGCTTGTGCAGGTTCGAAAGAGGCAGTTGCTCAAACAAGAGACGGAGAAAAAAAGGACCCGACGGGGAATCCAAAAGTTAGAGTCTGGAGTTCGGTGCTTACCTACTCTGTATGGTTATTTGGTGGGGACTCGGTACCTACGAGAATGGGGCCTCATCCAGACGCTGGGTGGGACCAGGATGTAACCATAAAGATAACCATAAGATTGGGTACATTAGCTCGCACGGCTCGATAGCATAGACAGCTGACTGGATAAGATAAGAGGCAAACTTGACTGCCACCGTCGATCTGTTCGCCTTATCCCGTCGATGATCCCATCCAGAAGGTCTCGCTAAGGCCGTTGTCAGCATCAAAATGGCATCTAACTCACATCACGACGGAAATACCGATCATTCCCTCCAATGGCAGGGGCCGCTATTCCCGGGTGAACATCTTTCCCTGTTTAGGAAGGTTGCCGTTACATGGAGTGAAGGGGGGGGGCCCCACGGGCGATGGGCATCTACTATGTACTTGGGTATCAGGCAGTTGGGTGATTGATGAGCTGTGTGTCGTTTTTCCGTTTAGCGTTGACGTGACTAGGAGAATCCCGCAGGTACATGCATCGAGACCTTGGGGTTGGATGACCAAGCGGATTGATAACGGTGATGCAATCTTGTAGATGGTGTTGTAATAGCTATCGCACGCAGACAGCGGTTTCAGTGGCAACATTCCTTGTAGACTGCTGTATCCGGACTCTGTAGTAAACGTCCAGCTCACATCGCCAAGGCCACAGTTTCAAGCCACGATCACCGCTAAGAACGGATGTTGAAGCAACCGCACCCATCACAACGCTCTTTCCACGAAACCCTTTTGCCATTCGCCGCTGATATTCCTTTAGCTGCAGAGCGAGCAAACATTAGTCAGCCAATAAAGACCCAGCATCGCCAAGGGCGACATGGACGCCGCGCGCCACAACCCCGGAGACGATCGATCACGTCGTGCAAGCCACGGTTTGACGGATCCACTCCGGGCCTCTGCTCTGCTCTGTCCTAGCTGCCTGGGTAATCTTTTACCTGCCAAGCCACATCGTTTCGGAGCCAAGGTCGACCAACGGCGGCATTTTCACACCCGCTATTTCCGGCGGGAGGCGTGCCTCGGCATCGCATGCGCCACGCCATCATCTCTCGCCTTGAGCTGAACGAAGCGAGTCCAAGCTGCAATTCTGGTCATGGACAACGCCAAAGTGGTTGCAGAACGAGGCTGGGGGACTTCAGCTGCGGATACCCGGCGGGCCCCGACGTGAAAGGACACCCCCGCCAAATCGCGTCTCTGGGATAAAGAAGGGTACGTTACATGATTCGAGCACCCGTCTCATCGACCTGAGACGTAGCTCCAAGTTCAAAAAAAAACTATTCTAGGCGCCGTCCGTGGCCTTTCGAGAAGCTAGCATGGAATCTTTTGCCTCCCACCCTCTATCTCGTGGCGCAGGTGTCTTGCCTACTACATCCGACGGATAATCAGAACGGCCGACTCTCCCCAACCCAGTTCGACCTTCCATGTTGGGGCCAGGTGGAAACCCCTGTCAGAACCTTGAAATAGGCCCGAAATCTCTCCTGCCCGTAACCGCGTCTCCACCGCGGGCGTCCTGCCCCGCATGAGGGAAGACCCCCGGCCGAGAGAGCATCCACAGCGCTGGGACCTTGGGGCACTGGAGGAGACGCGGGGGGACTTTTGTTGCTGGTGTAATCTAGAGATGCTGGAGGCTGGCTCGACCCTCGGGGGTTCGTGTCGTTGCCCGATAAGGTCATCCCTGACACTCCGGGGTGTTTGATGCTGCAGCGTCCCGCCGTCCACCGGTCGCTTGGTATGGATGGGATGGTACTGTAGCACGCGATATCAACCCGTGGATTCTAGTGGCAACGGGCCAAGACATGCTGACCCTATATATTGCCCTCTCCGTCCTGTCCCTCTGGTCTTGTTCCGCTCAGGTCATCCTCGACACATCCCCCCCCCTCTCCCCGACTCTTGTTATAGCTGTCAGGTCAAGGCTCTTCTGCCTCGCTCCAACATGACGACCGCCGCCAACCTAGACACCGACGTGATCGCCCGGTCCGGGCTCGTCGACCCTGAGACCCGCGGCATCCCCCAGGTTCCTGCCAAGGGCTCCATCGACATCACCGCCAGGGACGTCCGCTCCGTCCTCGACGATGAGTCGACCGCCAGCGACGAGCTGCCCACCGAAGAGGAGCTGCACACTCTTCGCCGCGTCTCGGGAAATATCAGGTGGAGCATGTACACCATTGCCTTTGTCGAGCTGTGTGAACGTTTCAGTTACTATGGCTCTTCGGTCCTGTACACCAACTTTGTCGTCCAGTCGCTGCCCAAAGGCTCCAACACTGGTTCTGATCCCTCCCCCAATGGTCAGGCTGGTGCCCTTGGCATGGGACCCGACGCTGGTCAGGGTATCTCGCTCTTCAACCAGTTCTTTGCCTACATCATGCCTCTTGTTGGGTAAGTCCCATCTTGCGACGAGTCCGTTTGACACCTTGCTGACAGTCCCCAGTGCCTGGATTGCTGATGCTCGCATGGGTCGTTTCTGGACTCTTCACCTTGCCATTGGTATCTCCACCATCGCCCACACCATCCTCGTCGCTGCTTCTTCTCCCGGTGTCATCGTCAAGCCCGACGCAGCCTTTGGTGCCTTTATCGTCGGCCTCATCACTCTCTGTGTCGGAACCGGCTTCTTCAAGGCCAACGTCTCGCCCCTGCTCGCTGAGCAGAACGAGGACACCAAGATGCGAATCGAGGTCCGCGACGGCGAGCGCGTCATTGTCGACCCTGCAGTGACCAACACCAGAATCTTCCTCTACTTTTACTTTGCCATCAACATCGGCTCCATGGCCGGTCAGATCAGCATGGTCTACGTGGAAAAGTACCACTCTTTCTGGCTGGCCTTCTTCATCCCCACCATTCTCTTCCTCTGCGCCCCCATCGTCTTGGCCATCAACAAGAAGAACTACAAGCTCTCGCCGCCTACTGGTTCCGTCCTCTCCAAGTTCCTGCGCATGTTCTTTTACGTCCAGAAGCAGGGCAAGCCCTTCAAGCTCAACTGGGACCTTGCCAAGCCCTCCAATGTCGCCGTTGACCAGCGACCCACGTGGATGACCTACGATGACGCCTGGGTTGACGAAGTTCGCCGTGGTCTCATGGCCTGCAAGGTCTTCATCTTCCTCCCCGTCTTCCATCTCGCCTACAACCAGATGACTGCCAACCTCACCACCCAGGCCTCTACCATGGTGCTGAACGGAGTCCCCAACGATATCATCCAGAACCTGAACCCCATTTCAATCGTCATCATGGTTCCTCTTATTGACCACCTTCTGTACCCTGCTCTCCGAAAGATGGGCATCTCCTTTACCCCTATCAAGCGTATGACAACTGGTTTCGCCATCTCCGCCCTCTCCATGGTTGCATCGGCCGTCATGCAATACTTCATCTACCAGAAGAGCCCCTGTGGATGGCATGCCAACGGCGAGGACTGTGAACCCGCCCCCATCAACGTCTGGGCCCAGTGCTGCCCCTACATCTTGATCGGTCTGGCCGAGATCTTCGTCAACGTTACGTCGTACGAGTACGCCTACTCCAAGGCCCCCGAGAACATGAAGTCCCTCGTCATGAGCGTGAACCTGTTCACCAGTGCCTTTGCCTCGGCTATCGGCCAGGCTTTCACCCCCATCTCCAAGGACCCCTTCCTCGTGTGGAACTACACTGTTGTCGCCGTCATTGCCTTTGTTGGTGGCATTGGCTTCTGGTTTACTTTCCGCCACCTCGACGCCGAGGAGGATCACTGGAACATGCTCAAGGCCTCCGAGTTCAAGGGTACTTACCAGCCCACCGCTCTGGAGAACAAGGTGGCCGAGCACGACCACGAGGAGGCCCCCGCTCCCCGTGATATTGAGAAGGCTTGATTGCCTGGAGGATGGAATGAAATGTCTTAAGATACCAATAGTCTAATGATTCAAGATTGCTCTAGTTAATAGGGAAACAGTCTAATACTTTACTTTGCCTTGTGTTCGAACCCTAGTGGACGTGAGACTTTCTTTCAGACAAGCACCTCTGGAACTCTTCTCAGGCAATTTAATATGCTTAGTGAGAAATCATAAGTGAACGGAGCAGACCTCTAAGCGTAAGTTCAAAGTGAAAATGAAGCTTTTGCTGTGAAGAGAGAAGATGATGCAGCAGCAAGATTGAGTCTTGGGTTTACACTGACGTTAAAGTGTTGCGCACGTGACCCCTCATTCTGAGTACTGGTGAGATCATGCCTACTCTAATGCTACCACCCACTCGCCCTGACCCAGACGTCGACGATCTTGGTTGGATTCCTGTTGTTGGACGAGTCCACTATCACATACCATCCGTACAAAGCCCCCGCGATACAAGCGTGATTGGGAAATATGAGAATGTTATCTCCGACTTGGAGAGGAATAGGGGGCATATCAGCTGTCTTCTCACCCTTTTCACGCTCCCAGGCAACGATGGAGTGCTCTTGACTGATCCTGTCGATGATCAATCTTCTGTCCTGTGTTGGATCTGTCTTTATCTTGAGAGACGCTGGACTGATAATTCCCCAGCCCGCGTACAACGGGCAAGGCTCCCTGCCTAAGCCGAGTGCCCCGACAGCGACCAGTGCTTCTGGTTGAGATCTTTCATTGTCATTGTAGACGCTGCAAACCTCGGCGATGATCGAGATGGCAATTTCCTCTTCAAATGAACCGAGAGACATTCTTGAGTGGGTCGAAGCCTGCTGCATATCGAGGATCGAGTATACTCCAGCATGTAGTTCCAGCTTGGTCTGGAGCCCACCAGGCTTACGAGTCGCAACGGCTTGCATTGACTTGCGCAGGGATTCAGAAGCACTTGAAAGGTCGCCTCGCGGGTTCGTCAGATTCTCCACTGCCGTGACTTGAGGAGAAGCTCCGACGCTGATGGTGATCTCTTTGTCCACCGAGAACATGTGGGAATGAGCATGCAGCGCCTCAAGACAGCCCTGTATTTCCCCTTCCAAGTTCGCCATGGCTTGATCTGGCGTTGAGTCCCGGTAGCTGAGACTGCTATGTGAGTATAACCCAACTAGCACAGCTTGACCTTTAGCCTCGAGTTGTGCGAGGCTCTTAATGAGGCCATTTTTGTTCAGGGACGAGGGTGGAAGGCCAGCACGATGATATCCCGTGTCTACCTTGAGGTAGACACGTGCAGGAAATCCTGCATGGTGACAAAAGGCTTTTACAGCCTCGAGCTGCGCCGGATGGTCGATGAGTACTGATATACTCCCTTGTCCTAGTCGAGACCCTAGAGAAGCGAGTCGTGGGACTTGAGAGGGTGGCAGCGGGATGCCGTAGAGCACATCAACACGTCGACCTGCGGCTCGGTACTCTTCAAGGAGGGGGAATATGTGATCAACCTCTACTAGAGTTGACACGATAAGTTTGACATCGCTGTTGCCGTCGCCGACTTGAAGGCGAGTAGCCTCGATTGTCTGACCAAACCAGGATCAGCGACTGCCTCAACAAACAGAAGGAATCAAATGTATCCAAATGGAAGATTTAATTCTGGAAAAACAAACTGACACTGACCTTGTGTGTCTTGATGTGTGCACGGAATCCAACGCCAAGTGCTCTGGCGGCGTCAAGCATGGCTTGGCAATGGCGACGCACTCTCGCCACATCGAGAATCGCTGCTGGCTTGGCAACCTCGTGAACATCCTTACCGATATAGAAGCTTCTCAGCTCATCCAACGGGGGTGAGCATCTTTGCGGGAGAGCCATGTTGAAGGACTCTGTGAGTAACAAAGGAGGCGGCAGATAGTCAACCCTGGGGGGTCTTGAAGTAGTAACTTCGAATAACTTGCGGGAGGACGGGAAGAGTAGAACCCAAGCGAAACGGTAAGATGATTGTTTGATTTTTATTATAATCCTGTAATCACCGAGATCTGATGGATTTCTTCGAGAGACTTGGTTGTCATATCAGTGCCCACCGCTCCATCGTGGCGCTATTCCCAACGCGGTGCGCGAGACCGACAAGGAAATCCCCCGTTTTCGAGCCACCGGGAAACTTGTAATATCTGCAAGTGAGGGTCATATTACGTGTGGGCTTTTTTTTAAAGGTGTGAGGGGGCAAAGGAAAGTGGCCTTGTCTAAAAAGCCGCCAGAAATGATCGGATATATTGCAAGTGAGCCAGAGTGTCTATATGGATTCTTGTATGTGGCTCAAGGCTCGATGATACACGGCTGTGTTGAGATACTCGGCAGTCTGAAATCGAGATAAAAGTCGAATTTTCTTTAGTTTCAAGCCCCTTCTCTTTCTTAAACAGGAAGAGTATAACAAATCGCCTCGCCAGTCCAGCTATTCCTACCATATACCACGACAGCAGTAAGAGTCTGGCTATGATACGAGTGAAACTTGCCCTCGCCGCCGCCGTCATCTACCGCCTGAAAGACCGCAAGCACATCACGTCCAATGGCCCTCTCGCGGTTCACGGCACGCAAGACCTGAAGTATCTGCAACACGGGAAAGCTGCCCTCCTCAAAATGGCTCGTCTTTTCTCGCTCTTCCAGCCAATCCTGGATCCAAAGCCCAACGGCCAGGCTTGGTGAGTGGATGGCGCAAACGAGCAGTAGACCGGAGAAACCGATTGTGTAGGTATTGAGACGAATGCATTGTCTCCAGTCGATGCCAGCTGCGATTCGGAGGAGAATGTGAGTCCACTGCCCTGGGTCATCGTGTGCCGAGGTTGGCGCTTTGCTCGGCTGGTTGCGTACAAGGTCTGCACTCTGAATGATTCGTGCCGTGATGTAGTATGCATAGTTCATGGCTGCATCATGAGACTGAAAGCACAGGGCTTCAACTGTGAGGCTGATGTCCTCCATGACCATTGCGCCTGCTGTTGAGTGAAATGATGTGATGGGAAGCTCACATAACGGCACCTTGGTATGCCACTTGCTCAACTTGCTGCATTGCGTCCTCATAAGCAGAGTGTAGGGGACTACACAAGCACCATTAACCATAAAAGGATTAGGTTGTGCTTCAAAAAACCCCGAAGCCTCATCCACCGACGCAGGCGAGTGTCCAAACAAGTCCCAAAAGTCGACCACCGCAGATGAGTAGATGCGAAGGGATTCACACAGAATCACCAAGACTGACGCTTTTGAGTCGCCCGCCATGTCAAGAATAGCATCGACATCAGGGTTGATCGACACAGGAGCTTGTTTTCGTTGAAAATCTGGCGTGCTGAAGTGCATACGTCGCCACCAGTTGTTCATCCAAGCCCGGAGCCAAGCAGCCATCAGGCCGTATCCGATGGGACTCTGTTGCACGAGCGTACCTCGTTGGCTCTGGATGAGTGTCGTTGCAGCGCCTGAATGGATGGCAAAATCCCGAAAATTGCCCATTGACGATTCCCAGTAGCAGAAGAGAATAAGCACGGTAAGTGTCAGGACGGGATCTGATGCATTGCTTTGCTGAACCCATCCAGAGATGCCGCTTATTGCAGAGCAGTAATATTTTTGACTGCTTGTTTTGTGGCTCATGTCCGGTCTGAAAGATAACCCCGATGCGCTCAGAACTTGCAGGGACTTTCGTTGGGGCAGTAGTCGGCTCATTCGACCGGCGGACAAGGCCATCATTGTGTCTGTGACTACACGAGGGAGATATCCCAGGGCTGGGAACTGCTTGAAGATGGGATGAAGTGCCGGGAGACATTGTGAGTCCCAGAATTCCGTGTATTCCAGGCTTTGGCCGGGCACCGAGAAGAAACTTGGCTGACGGGGCACTTTGTTGTATGGAACAAGGATACTGAGTGCGGCGAGTTCCTCACTAGTCGTAGAGTTGTACCCTGTGAGTGAGTTGCTGGCTGTGTTCAAGGCCCGGGCGGCATCTTCGTCTAAACCATGGTCCATCTGTGGCCCCAGGATATTCTGTAGGGCATGATCGAGAGATAAAGGCATTTCCGTGTCTGTATCCGGTAGGTCTTCCAGGCAACCTTGCTCGCCTTCAGTGTTTTGACGAGCATCATCAATGGGAGAAATACATCTGAGGAATGTGCTTGGAGATAGCTGCATCCAGCCTGGCTGTTCAGTTGCTGACCGCAATGTCCCGTCTTCGAGATGGCCGGACCAAACAGCCGAACCATTATCTAGAAGGACGTTTCCGAGGGAATCTTGGGCAGTATCTAACGAGACTGGGCTATCCTGGAGTGATACGGTATGATCAGATGGTGTGGTTGAACGTGTGACAGTATTCTGTCCCGCCGCGTCAGTGTCAGAGTTTGGCGGAGTCGTGATATCGGCGATAGCCGACTTGGGGGACTTGAAGGATAAAGGCGTCAAACAAGCGTCATACTCAGGCGAAGAAGCTCTAGACCTCGTGATTCGCGCTTCAGTCTGTGTCGTAACGAACGACACGTTTCTAAAGTTGAAGCCCGTCTTGTAGTTCTCACAGCGCTTCCCAAGTCGGACGCAGGTACTGCAGGCGGGTTTCTTCTCGTCACACTAGAAAACGTTAGTTATCTCGTGATTTTCCAAGATTATAGCAGCCCGATACAACCTTTTTCCTACGTTCTCGGCATGTTATGCAGCCAGTCCGAGTGCGGACAATGCTCGTTTTCTTTGGGCGGCGCGGGGCTGGCTTGTACATTTTTGTTGTCTCTGGTCAATTCTCATAAAGGCTAGGGAAGCTGCTGGGCTCGTCCATAGAGTTTGCACAAGTTGATGTAGGTGTATGGGGAAGATTACATCGACGAGACAGAAACCACAGGATGATACGAATGACTAACTATGGACACTGACGCCGATTGGATAGAGGGTGGCAAAATAAAGACTCCATGTATCTTCAAGAGGGACAATTACACCAAGATATATAGCAATGTTTAACAGCAACCCACACTATTTTTCATCAAGACACAGCCGAATATACTATCGCATATTATTATCTATCTGATTTGATTCCAAACACCGTTAAATTAAGTATTCACCGTAAGATGCCTTCTTTCGTTACGCAAAGAAGTATTGAGTTCTTTATATCCATCACTTATTCTTTCACCGGTAAGACGCGCCTTTCCCGTTTCGGTGAACGAGAGCGACTGCATTCTCAGTCAACTCTCGATCATTGCGCATCCTTGTCGGAACTAGGGTCAATAAAAGCTGATCCAACAGCAATCGAGCGTCTCTATACTCGCAAGTCATGCCGAGGGTACAAGTAGCTATAAGTAGCCCTTGAAGTGTACGCTATAGCTAATGAAGTCGACGTCAATGTCTTCTTGGCCGATATCGTAGACTCCGATATCTTGTCGCCAGTGTACAAAGCCTACTTAAGAGACCTGACGTCTGCACTAACGTACGATATTTGAGTATCTATGCAGTGATTACTGCTGATTCGTTTCGTTCTAGATATGTGGCAGTGAAAAACCTCCCATATGGCTCAGATCTTGAACTCAAAGGCGTGGAAAACCATCATGATGGGACTGGGGCACGCAAAAAGCAGCTACACCTAGGATTCTTAGTAGCAAAGATAACTACTATATAGTGGTAACTCGCTATGTTGACACACTTGGGTATATCTTGTTTGGGGAGAAGGCTCTAGCCCTGCTGCCATAATACTGTCTTGTAACCCTCAATGCTCACTTTATCAATCTCAACTATATCCACCTGAGTAAGCCGCCATCCAAGAGCCTCGATGGCACAGTTCGCTTGTTGCACGTTCCTGATGCCAACAACTGGCAAGGCTCCCTTGCTCAAATTGTAATTCAATGCCACGGCCGCAACGCTCTTCCCAAGTCGCTCAGAGATTTCCTTCAGAGTTCCGAGTACCGGCTCAAGGTCTTCCATCCTGTAGCTGCTGAACTGATACGTCTTGGGCGGTGGGCTCTCTGTCGTGTACTTGCCAGAAAGTCTACCCTGTGCGAGCGAGGAATATGATTGGAAGATCATGTCGTGGTCTCGACAGGTGGATATGTTTCCCGTCAACTCGGGATATCGTCGCAGGATGTTGAATTCGCATTGATTGGTCGCCAGTGGGATGTTGTACTTGGCCAACTCGTCGTCGATTGTCTTCACATCCTCGACATTGTAATTGGCGACACCGATGGCGTGAGCGAGTCCTTGCTCAACGCACTGGGCCATACCCTCGGCGATCCGGGAGATACTCTGTGGGTGGATCGGTCCATGAACGAGGTAGATGTCGACGTATTCGAGACCCATTCGCTTGAGACTGCCCTTGAGACTGGTCAATGGGGCATCAACCGGATGGAGCAATGCCTCTCCTTTGAGCGGGGGGCTGAAGTACTTCGTCTGAACAACGAAGCTGTCGCGAGGGAGGTCTTTGACGAGTTCTCCGACAATGACCTCGCTCTCTCCAGCACCATAAGACTCAGCCGTATCGATAAAGTTAATTCCTGCATCGTAAAGTGTTTTCCAAGCTTCTTTAACGGCTGGAAGCTGGCTCTTGTCCCAGTTCCATGTCGCCTTGTCTCCCCATGGCCAGGCTCCGATGCAGATATGTGAGGCGGACACGCTGTATTTGGCGGTTGGGAATGAGATACGAGCTGTTGCTTCCGGACAGTAGCTTTCTGGCCAGATATTCTTGCCCGCGTGCTCGGGTGCAACCCAGTTGGGCTTGTTGGAGTCAAGCCCAGAAGTGCCCACAGTGAGGCCAGTCTGGATTACTTGGTCCATATCAGGTGTCGAATGCAGTGCAGTGATGGCAGTAGCTCAACTAGATGGATAATAAACGTGGATCAAGAAATATCTCTATCAGAAGGTCAAATACTTGTGGCTCGGCCTAATAGCTATTTGCCTTATCAGGAGATGTTGACCCCCCTGGAAATGACACAGAACAGGGTTGTCGTGTCAGCAACCGAACGAATAGCATCGCCCAACAGTGATAAGAATGACGATGCCATTAGCGATTGCTGATTTCAGCATGTTGCACGATTATCCGCACTGGCGAATCAAAACCTGCCATATGGCGTGTGACAGCGGTAACCCGGTTGTTCGACTATCTATTGTAGATATGATCGCTTCTAGGGCGTGGTGGAACGATATTAGATAAACCACCCACCTTCATTTACAAGTCTAACCCCTATTAGAGGCCTAGGCTAAATGAAAACAATCCTTAGGTAGAACTTAGACTCTGATTGACTAAGTTTTACTCGAGTTACCTAAAACTAGTCGATAGTCTATATCATAAGACGCCGAGAAGCTAAATACTATTCTGCTGTTTTTCCAGGTCCCTCAAGACTACGTAGTAGAGCTATGTTGTAGCCAATGTTGATTGTGTATGTAGTATGGTGAATAAAGAGACTTATAGAATCGAAAGCTCCATAGTTGAGACTCCATGGTGGTTCAGCGTCTCCAAAGCTTGAATGTCTGATTGCCCCCTCCGTTACCAGACCATGAGATGAACGGCGTTCCTGGGTTGGTGTTCCATCCTTCGAGGTCCAAGTAGCAGTCCGAATAGTGAACATTTCGGAACCTACAGGTATAAACTTTAGTGCCAAATGATCACATTCAAAGGCCATTATTCTTACCTCACAACTGTCTCATTATGTAGGGATTGGACGTCGCCCCCTTCGAGGAACCACTGAGCGTTGTCGTCCCAAACGTTTCCCGCGTGACACCGAATATTACTTCCGTGCCCTATGGGTTATCAGTAACAGTTATTCGATTCAAAACACTGGAATTCCAATTACCATCTGAGATCATATGCACATCAGAGGCAGTGTTTCTGATCAACACTCGGGTTTCTTTGCCGGGAATCGAGTAGATTTTCCAGATTTGATTCGGGTCCGTCACCAAAGAACTGTTTTCTTTGTCTTCTCTGCCCACACCAAGACGGTCAGATTTATATGAGCATAGAAGGAATCGGAATGGCCATTAACTCTTGTACTTACGATGCAACAACGCCCCCTTCGTTTAGTTTAAGAAATAGCCCGCCGTGTTCGCAGCGAACTTTACAGTTGAACCGGAACACCGGATCCTCCTTTGTAGAAGCAGCAAGTGACTTCATAGTAGTGAACAAGCGAATAAGGAGAATGATAGAAGCTGTGTGAGTTTTAAATAATATCTGAATCGTAGATGGCGTTGAGAAGAGTAAGAAAATAGCGTCGTTCTGCCTAAGGGTCACGTGGTGGAATGTCACTAGGCAGTATGTGATTATTACTGGGCTGCTTTGATCCCCTTTGCAAGTGTAATGAATTTTAGATGTGTAAATAATTACTGGCCGAATGTTCAGGATAGTGGGTGAGAAGAAGCCCAGTGCGGATCAATATCTAGACTTTTTCGGATGCCCAGGGAACCTTGTCTCAAAACTATAACGTTATCCACGACTCGACCAGTTCAGAAGTAATAATAAGGAACACCCGGAAGTGCTCTCAACTTATGGCTACTTGTCTTAGTTTTGTCTGTGAACAATATAATCGGCAAAGCCACTACCACTGCAGAGTCAATCCAGTTCTTCGATGGCCAGTGGCTACGCCCTACTAATCATCCATCATCCGTGCCTCAGCTACCACCTTACCACGCAAGCTCCTCCGTATATTTCTCAGTCTACACAGCCAATCTTTAGTTGACTCCGAGTTGAGTCTTGCTCTGCCACCCCGAAAAAGCAACCCAGCTCTTCTTGGTCCGCTCCAGCACTTCTGGCTTTCGAAAGTCTCGCAAGGGTTCGTTGGGTTGTACTGGGTGATTCTGAGACGATCTCGGTGGCGACCAACTAGTAACCACCGAGAAACTAGGTGATGACCTTTGGCTGCTTCAAAGGCGGATCGGTAACCTCGAGTAGGGCTGGAGGAGGCAAGACTTGCACCGCAGCGGACCAAGAACTTGACCGCGTGAAGCCGCCCGTATTCGCACGCTGCCATAAGAGCAGTTCCGCTTTCACACCCTTCGAGCTCAATATCTGCACCTATCGAAATGAGGTGTTCCAATGTTTCCGCACAATCGTGCCGCGCAGCCATACACAGCGCACTCAAGTCGTTCGACGGATGGATGTTTAGGATCCGCTGCATTGTCCTCTTCCCCAGGGCGCGGAGGAGAAGACGGAACTGTTTACCAGAGAGCAACCAGCACATCTCAAGGGTAGCAACCTCCCTCCAATTGATAGGCGGAGTCGAGTCAAGGGGTAGTACGTGACTGAGAAATAGTCCTCTTGCATGCCTCATGGGGAACATGATATGCATAGGCGCCTTCCCATAACTGTTGGTCTTGTTCAGATCTAAACCGAGACTTAGGAGATGGAAGAAGAGTTCCCAGGCGGCACTGTGACCTTGGCTGAGCAACAATCTCGCGCAATCCGTCAAAACAGTGCTGCCTGAGGGGCGAGTTGCGTGGGGGTCTGCACCTAGATCGAGCAGATGTCTAGCGAGAAGACAATGACCAGAATTTACAGCCGTCATTAGAGGCGTCTCGCCTGTCTCAATGCGTATATCTATGGATGCTCCATTATCGAGAAGAAGGTCGACAATGTCTTGACGGTTGGCCCAGGTAGCGCGGTGAAGCGGCGAATCTCCCAACCAGTCCCCATCAACTCGCGCACCGTTTTTGACAAGACTTTCTGTAGCTACCGGATCGTAGGAACTGACTCGATAGAGCGGAGTGTGGCCTGTAGCGTCTCGTTGATTGAGCATAGAAGACAAGATTTCGTCAGCAGACATTGCTTTTCCCGTGCCTAGACCACGAGAAAGCTCCCTAAGACACCGAATCAGCAACTTCCCCGGTTGAATCTTGTCGATCTGTTACCTGTAGTTTGCTTGATGATTCTTGATATGATCTACCAGGACGACTGCGAGAGACGAGTTTCCGCACCTCAGTGCCAGGTGCAAAGGAGTCTCTGCAAAGTCGGTGAAGATATTTCCTCCTTCACTAAGATATCGCAAGAGCAAAATGGGTAGAACGTCGTTCAACCTGGGATAAGTTGCTGCTAACCATGGCAACCGTTGTGGGCCAGCAGGTGGACGATCCCAATGACGTGGACACGTGGCTATGTCTGTGAGTGCTCCATTCAGAAGAAGCCACTCGACAACCCGAGGCTGTTGCTGAAATACAGCGTAGGACAACGGTGTGCATTCTGGGCACTTCATTTTGCCGTTCACAGAGCATGCGTTGGTGACTAGACGTTGGCAATCTTGGAGATTCCCTTGACGAATGGCTTCTTGGAACATCTCCACTGGCTCCGTGAAGATCCTCCTAGGCGCTGTGGAATGTCGAGATAAAGTGACGCGGCCTAGGCGTGGACGAGCCAACGAAGAATGTGGAACGTCCCCAGATGCAGATAATGGCAACAAACCATCACTTGAACGGTCATAGTCATCCATATGATTGGCGATCTCGTCGTCTTCCCCGGAGTCTTCCACATTAGTCACGTAGGAATCCTGCTTCTTAGTTTGGGCTAACTCTTCTGACCCGGCAGACCTGATGATGGCAGGTCTTTGCGCATTAGTAAGTCTGGGTTTGTAATCTATAGATATAATGATGTCAGTGATTGCTTTTTGATAGGTCATGGGGCTACCATCCAATACTTTCCTTGTGCCATGGCCCTAACATCCAAGTCGGCTCCTCTGCTATGAAGGAACTGTATTATAGCATCGTGATCATAATGGACGGCAAACTGCATTGCTGTCCAACCCCCCTCGGTAGCTTCATTGATGTCTGGGATTAGATGATTGTTAAGGAAAAACGCTAGCACATCCTCATGACCTCCAAGTGCCGAAAGATGCAATGCATTGCAGCCTTTGACGCGTCCGTCAGACAAAAGCGGCTTGAGCATTGGACGAAGTTGCAAAGGGAGCCTTTCCGCCGCAATGAGCAGGTTGAGATCGACCTTTCTGTCCCACTGGACGGCTTTCGGTAGCGATCTTTCGTCTTCTGACATTCGAACATCAATGAGGAAATCGACATCTCCTTGGATGATGGCATGCACCATCGCGTCGCACCCGTCATTATCCGGCAATGTGGGATCCGCGCCGAGATCCAAAAGTGACCTGGCAGTTGAGAAACTTCGGTTTTCTAAGTGATAGATGACGGCAGGTATGCCAGATGCTGTGCACAAATCAGGATCAGCCCCGGCGGCGATGAGGACTTGTAGTTTATCGTCCTCCGAGTCATCCTGTAAGTAACCATGAGTGAGACTCTTGCTTCCCATAAGATGAACCAGGCCCAGTCCCCCTGCCTCCAAGTTCACGGCGTTAAGCGAGGTGCTGTCGACTGCGTCGAGCAAAACTTGCAACATGTTTGTCGAGACTTTGGTTCCAGACACAAGAGCGGCTTCCAAGGCAGAGTGCCCTTCAATCCTCTGCCAAACACTCACACCCATTCTAAGCAGATAGCTCACCAACGATACATCGTTTGCTTTTACCAAATTATGGAGGAGCGTGACCGAAGCTAGCGAGCAGACTGCATCATCCCGGTACTGGGTGTGGTGGAAGAGCTTCTCTAGACAGTGACGAAGAAGTCCAGGTTCTCTTCTGTAACCAGGGTGGGTAATAGCCAGCTCGCGAATGAAGACCAGAACTGATGAGGTCTTTCTTGCCTTTTCGTGCGCCGTGACAACGCCGAGCTGCATCAACCTTGAAACTGCTATTCGTAAGCATCCATCACTTTTGCAGGACAACATCTTTCGGCCCTTGGTGTTGAGGCTTGAGCAAAACTGCTCCCAGCATGTGAGCCCGTCTGGTGCGGTATCCAGAGCATCGGATGGAATCAGTTCGTCAAAGACCGGAAGCAGTTGGAAAAAGTCCGCGACCCAATGATTTTCATGGAACTTTCTAACAAAGGATTCGAATGGTCGTCGTCCAAACTTGTCTTTGGCCGAGAGATCTGGACAGACCGACTTTAGCAGCTGGACAAATCTAACCGTAGACCGGGCGTCAAGGTGATGTAGTGGCGTTGACCTATCCTCGGCCAATTCTTGCGTATCAACGCCGCTATCGATGAGTGCCTTAAACAGATCAGACGATCCCACTCCTGCTGCTAAATGTAAAAGAGGTCTTTCTCGACGCCATGAAGTTACCAGACCGCGATGCTGTAGAACTAGCAAGGCTGCAGCACTTGCCTGTGAATTTATCAGTGCTACATCCAGGGGTGCCATTCCATGAAAATTTCGAGTTTCCAAGTCTTTTTGGATGTTCCGAGTCTTCTCGATCAAAAGCCGAAGTATCTGACAGGAACCAGCCGCGGAAGCCAGATGCCAGATACTGTCCCCATCTATGTTCCTAGTTGTAATTTGTTGACTGTCCTCCTGATCGATGAGAAGCCGCAAAATGGAAGAACTTGTGTCACGATAACATGACCAGATCGGTAAGATGCCATTGTAGTCCTTAATGGATTGACTGCATCCGTAACGTAGAAGAACCCCCATCGACTCCGTGGAAACATGTTCAGCAGCGACGTGAAGGAGCGTCTGGCCGTCAAGGTTGACTCTTTTATTCAACTCGATGTTTTGGGATTTGAGAATTCGTTCCAGTTTCTCGTCGTCGTTGTACTGAACTGCAAGGGTTGCTGCTTCGAATGGATCCCCAATCTCTTGATCAAGTGCCTTTGGAGCTGACTTATTCATGTCCACCGAGCCACTGGATGCCTTAGAAGATGTGATGTTGATGGCGACGCTATAAAGCTGCGCTGCAGCGTCTGAGGCCGCCGATGCATGCTCGAGATATTCTAAGAAAGACATGAACCGGATCCTAGCTTCGCTAACTCTGATTGAACTCGGTAGATTGCAGAATTGCAGAAGTCCGTACTGGAACTGCCCTATCTCCGTCATATTGGGTTTAATGCCTGCTTCAACGAGTCTCTTGAGGATGTCAAAATCTCGTATGTTGAGACATAGTGCAGTAGCGCAGGAAAAGAGACTAAACCGGACAAATTCCAATGGGCGCGCCCCTCTTTCAATAAGATTCTCGATTATCTGTGGCCTGGAATGATTGAAATATTGGAAATGGTGATGAAGCCGAGGGTCTTGGGAAGCCGAGATACTTGAGTTACCAATATCCTCTGCCACAGACTGGTGGTTCGTATTGTCCAATCCTGACAATTCGGGCAAGACAAATTCAGCTTCGCCCAAGAAAAGCAAATCCCTTCCTGCAACGGCAAAGTGTAGGGGCGTGCCTGACGGACATACGCCGTTGACGTCTGCTCCCTTGCTGACGAGCATGTGGCAAACTTGATCCAGGCCAAGAGCGGCAGCCATATGCAGCGGAGTAAAACCCTTGTGCAAGAACAAAGAGCTAAAGTTATTGAAAGACGTCCGTCTTTTAAGCTCAAGGCTGGCGTGAATTGCCTGCCGAAGTGAGTGGTATCCAGGCATCAGCAAAAGGTGGCCCATCTCTAACGTCCAAGACAAAAAGATGCCCGTTTTTGCTGGGTTGAAGAGGCGATCGACCAAGCTCAGGATGTCGTTGCTTAACCAATGGTTTCTTGCATAGGTTGGCCAAAGAAGTGCTGCGTACCGATAGAAAGGGTGCTTTCCATCTCGTTCAGATATGTGTTCGACGTCTTCGTATGTGGCCGTAGGTTGATAGAGCATTTCATCGAGACACAACATGCGCAGACAGGCTATTGCAAGTGTCTTGGATGCATTAGACGAAGAGATCTGATACTTCTCCAGGTCGCTGCCGGATAGATAAGGTCCGTGGAGATACTCGGCAACGGAAAAGTGAGAAAACTCGATGTAGCAATCGTCTGCATCGTGGGATCCGCGCATTCGCACCAGGCTGCTACAGTGTTGTAGAATGGTGGTTTCATCAATCAAGGATTCACTGTCAAGAGCGGCAGTATCTTCATCGATCGAAATTGCCTCTTGAAGTTCCCAAATCGTGAGCGCAGGTTGTGCAACAGCAATCCCCTGAAGGCAGCGTTGGACGAGTAGCCGCACGCTTTCATTCTTGAGTTCAATATGCTCGAGGATTCTCTGATAGGTTTCGTTGAGAGTAGGCGGGAGGCTTTTCAAAGCCTCTCGCCGTTCCTTGTCTCTGGGTAGTTCGCAGAGATAGTCAAGTTGGCAAGACACCCATCGGAACCTGTTAAGCTTATTAGCAAAGTGAATTTGGAGAGAGAATAGATGACTTACATTCCACCATTACCGTCTACTAATGCGTGGAGAATGTCGTCTTTGAGAGCCATGTTCCTCGGACGAAGCTGCTTCGACTGTACCCGTATCTCGATCTCTGCCTCGACGTACACGCGCACATCATCTCTTTGAGCCTCGATTTCGATAGATACGAAGGAATCCTCGATAACTTCCCGTATCACTTGTTCGTCCCGGCTGAGAATGGCCAAAGAAACTGTCGAGTCTGGCTCATCCACGATGCTGGCCAGTGTGGTTGAGACATCCCTGACATTGTCGGCACACTCGTCCACTCCATCGATGATGATGTAGACTTTTTCAAAGCATGAAACCATTTGATAGATCACCTCCTTCAACCTCGAAACCGTCGGGCCGCTGTGGATTCCATTGATGGGCTGGATCTCCTTGTGATACGCTTCCAGCATCGTGTATGCCTTTTGACTCTGACGTGCGAGCTGGGCCGTCATCGTTTGCAGGATATTAATAGACTGCTGTGCCAGACCATCTTTATAGCTGCAGAAGAAGAAGGCAAGACCGGTGGTGCTGGAACAGAGTTCGAGAACCTCGGAAATCATGGCACCCGCCATAATGGTCTTTCCAGCGCCCGGAATACCACTCAGCCATAGCCTGGAGTTCAGAACGGCGAGCCATTGTTGAAAGTCTTCTCCGTCAAGAAGCCATAGTCCTGTCTGAGGGTGCCTCAGGCTTCGAGCTTGGGCCAGGATCTGCTGAGGATCTGTGACCATGAAATAGTCCAGAACACGCTGTCTTTGGTCGTTCAATTCGATGTTTGTCGTGATTTGTAGATTTTCTTTCACCTTGGTAGCCATCGAAGCGATACCCCCTTCAAGGCTTGTTTGGCGAGCTAGACAGTGAAGAAGTACGCCCATAGAGTCGGCTGTGAGGGCGAGAGCCATGGTTCGCTTGTGACGTTCTATATCCTCCAGGAGTTCTTTTGTTTCTGTCTCGCTGAAAGGCCATTTCAAAGCTCTTTTGACTCGACGACTTGTCTTTGCGCTTTCGAAATCCGACTCCGCCTTCGCAAGAGTCTTTTCCAACCGTAGAAGTAGCTGACGGCAGGATATAACGTGATGCAACCGGAGTATTGGCTGTGAATCAACTGGTGCATATTCATGCATCTGCACAGCTGCGCCACGTCAGCATACCCTGATTTGAACAAGACCAGGCTAAATCCCCAAATACCAGTGGGAAATCCTCAATCTGGTGGTTGCGTTAACCCTTGATGAACATGCAAAACTCCCGGATTTGCGTGAGATTAGGGCAGATACGGGAAGTAGGAGTTAAAGGCTTCATTGTAGTATCTATCAAGGGTCCCCTCCTCCTCATTGTCCCCTTCTGGCATCGGAGCTTGCTGCTTTCCCCAGCTTGGATTGTAACATCCTCGTAGGCCAACTCCTGGGCTGTGCAAATAAAGATAACGCACCAATTCAACGGCCAATAGATTAGGTAAGCTATCTTTGACCTTGTAGTTGACCTTCCAATTCATCTTGGAATTGACCTTGTAAGCTGCCTCTTTGCAAGCTGCCTTCTCTCTTACATAATGAACCATATCCGCACAGCCGGCTGTGCGGAAAGCACGTGATATTATTCGCACAGCCGGCTGTGCAGGTATGGGTTGCCGATCGCAGGAAATATTCAACGAGCATTTAGGAAGATATCAATCTATCACCCGCAAAGTCTTTGTGCCGCTTCTCCTTCTCGAAACACTTATTTTACTCTGAAGCCTAGTCTTCTACTTTGAGCTCTGCGTCGTCAGGCGTTGTCGCCGATACGATGACAATGTACGATGGCCAAGAAGAGCTCGATAACCTTGTCTGGGACAAGAACGACGATGACTCTGAAAAGGCGCAGAAACAAATGCGACTCAAGACGGTATGTAGCAAAGTGGAAAAACTCGCAGAAGCAAAGCTCGGAAAACCTGCAAGACTGATATCACCCTTGATGGTCGGCGGCTTCAACATCCTCTACAGGATACGCCTTGAAGACACATCTCCAGATGTCATGGTCCGGCTGCCTTGCCCAAGTCTTGTTCAGTTTCCGGATGAGAAGACTATCCAAGAAGCAGCCACGGCAGCCTTTATTGCAAAGGAAACCGAGCTGCCTATACCCCGGCAGCTTTCGTATGGCCAGCAGTCAACGGTTGGCCCCTTTGTGATGATGGACCATGTTGAGAACTGTGGGAGTCTATCAGCGAGACTTAACAAGCCCAGCGAAGACGCTTCATCGCCTCACATCTTGGATTCCAATGTTTCAGAATCTCTCCTAGAGACTGTTTGGGGCAAGGTGGCATGCTGCTTGCTTCGGCTTTCTCGCTTGTCCTTTCCACGGATTGGGTCTTTAGTTGAGTCCCAAGAGGGCGCGTATGAGGTGATTGGCAGGCCCATAACTCACAACATGACCGACATGATTCGACTTGCCAACATACCTCGCGATATTCTTCCACCAAAGAACACAACCTACAAGACCGCAGACGAGTGGTATACCGCATTGGCCGATATGCACATCGCACAGCTTGTTTTCCAGCACAACGACCTGGTCACCTCAGAAGATGATTGCCGCAACAAGTACGTGGCACGCCAAATATTCCGACGACTGGCTAAACAAGGCCGGCTATCTACTTTTGGATTTGCCGAGGATACCTGGTCCTTCCAATCATCAAAGAACACAGCATGCACCATCGCCCCAGGCCCTTCTGGTTCTGGTCATTTTCGCCTCTGGGGGGACGACTTTCGGGCGGGAAACATACTTCTCACCAGCTCAGATGAGATTGCTGCTCTAATTGACTGGGAGTACGCATATGCTGCGCCAACGCAGTTCATACTTGACCCGCCTTGGTGGCTGCTCCTTGACACAGCTGAGATGTGGCCATCCGGTATCGAAGACTGGAGAGAGACATACGACCTTCGACTGAAAACCTGGCTGTCTGTTATGAAGAAAGCAGAAGCAGAGATGCCAGAGCCCAGTTCTCTGCCGGCACCATTGTCGACGTATATGCAGCAAAGCTGGGAAACGGGGCGGTTCTTCCTCAGCTACGGGGCTAGAAAGAGCTGGGCGTTCGATACCATGTACTGGCGATTTCTGGACGAAAGGTTCTTTGGCGATCGCGGACGTGTTGTGGCCAAGGATGATCTGTGGAAGTCGAGAGTGCACTTGTTAAGTGAGGAGGAAAAGGCAGCGATGGAACCATTCGTGGAGAGGAAGATGTCCGAGTCAAAGGAACGGCGTATAGTTGACTGGGATCCGATCGAAGCAAGACTGCGCTTTTCCGAGCTCCTGTTTGACTAATCATATGCATTCTGTAGGGAATAGGTTAATATTGAATCATAGGTACCATACTCGAAAGATAACGATGGTTATCTAGAAGGGAAAGGGGCAAACGGGATCTGCAATTCGGATGCCCCGGACTAAGACTTGCTCACAGCCGACCACTGCTAAAGGTCACACAACGCATGACAAGTGTTACCGATGTATATACATCCTTAAATTAGTGGCTTTGCCATATGCTTAGTAATCTTTGCGAGAAGCTCTGGAAACCAAATGTGCTTTTGGGTTCGTCTTATTTTGAAGCACCCTTCTCGCAATCGAACTCTACGCGT
Organism: Fusarium zealandicum; assembly: GCA_013266195.1. Classification (NCBI taxonomy): domain Eukaryota; kingdom Fungi; phylum Ascomycota; class Sordariomycetes; order Hypocreales; family Nectriaceae; genus Fusarium; species Fusarium zealandicum. The sequence continues at coordinate 51,265 of JABEYC010000223.1, forward strand.
TCCTCAAACTCATCGTCTGGCAAGCTCAAGGGCACTCTGCCCTTGATCAGCTCACTACGTCAAGCTGCCTGTCGGGTCTAGCTGTTGGAAGTGACGGCCTCTGAACGGGGGCATTGTCTGTTTATGCTTCAACGTGGCCGGCTCTCTCCATGCCGATCAACCCATCCCCCTTGAAAAGGCTTACTCAATAAGGAAGATGGCGTTCTGGAAACTTTCACCTCGGAAACTCACCATACTCAAGGACTAAATCCACCCATTGACGTTGGTGATTTGAGTGGATTTTGTGCTATTGGGTTTAAACAGCCGTGGCAACGCAGCCGCTGCCAGAAACGGCTGCACCTGCAATTGTCGAAGCTCGAATGGCGAAAGTAAACTTGTAGTAGGTTGAGAGGCAAATGAGGGCTGTTTTCACTAGTTTTCCAGCTGAAACTAAGAGCCTGAGAGCTGGAATGGACAAGATTTGTGACTATTTGGTGGCTGACAAGTCCATATCGCAGACTGCAGATTTATTACGAGCGAGAACTCGTTGTATATGGCTAATATTAAGAATAAGTTCTTCCTTTTCTATCCTAATTCAATCTTTTCCCGTTCCTTTAACTAATTCAACTTTCGGTCAATTTCCTCAGTATAGTTCGTCCTAGACGTGAGATTTCTGTGGCTCGTCTCTGTCGTTGTTACTGTTGTTGTGTGTTGTCAAATTCTTCAAGGGATGATGACTCAAAAGTCAGACATCCTCCGTCTCAGTCTTTGACGGTTCCTGCAATCTACCTGGTACGCCTATATCGTAGGCTCCCTCCTTTTTTGATCTCCCTCCTTCAGTCTGTCATGTGCTGGTTCTCCAAGGGCGTCTTTAATAAAAGCAAAATATCAAAGAGCAAAACATGGAATCGGCCAGGTTTTCAATGCTTCCACTTCTTGCTAAACCTGGCGATCAATAACAGAAGAACTCCAGCGACGATGGAAGTCAGGGCAGCTTCAAAATGTCAACACATGCCTTCTCTCGGACTGACGAACGAGTACTTACTGACTGTAAAGGCCCATCCGACGCCAACTGCGTTTATCATCGGCACCGCGCCTCCAACGCTGCCTGCTCCAAAGCTGTACTGAATGACATATTTTCCAGTGATTACGGCCGTTCTGTGTACCGGTCGAGACTCTATAGCAACGTCAGCGTTGTTTCTATAAACGTAGGTTGCAGCTTACCGGCGGTATATGTGTTCAGGCCACTGAAGGAGGCCATCAAGCCAAAACCCTGCACAAAGGAACTAACAATAGGCAGAGCCATGCCTCCAATTCTCTGCTGAACACTCCAGCCGTAAAGAAGTGTCGCTAAAGGCAAGATGAATAAAATGACCGGCAGGCTACTGTTGAGTCTATCCTCTGGCAGCCTCAACCCATTTCGCTTGCGCAAGTACCTCTTGACTGTTTGGTCAGATAGTTTCCCACCGATTGTGCTGCCAATCAAGAATCCAGCTCCTGGGGCAAGATAGAACAAGCCACTTTCCAGCGGAGAGGTCAAGTTGAAGCGAGGGTTGATGACACGTCGAACTGAACTGAGAATTGCGAATTGGTTGAACGCCAGCAACCCACAGGTGATGTTCTGGTATATGTTAGCAACCTGCTCATGGGATGGATAGAGGAACGTACAGTAAGGAGCACCCTCGGGTACCTGAACTGGCAGAATACATTCATGGGGTTTAGAGCTTGGAGTATCTCCTCTCGCGTCCGAGGGCGTATAGCCTCAGCAACCTTTGGGTCCTCAACCTCGCTCGCGCGAGGGATAAAGAAAAAGGCAAGTATCAGGCCGAATAAACACATGCCAGCTTCAACGCCATAGATGACTCTCCAGCTAGCAAAGGTCGCAATGATACTACCAATCAATGGTGCTAGGTAAGTTTAGTACTGGGTCATTTAGAGTTAGAGCGCTGTACCAGGTGTCGCTCACCAATTGCATTCGCACTAACACAGCTACCGAGAAAGAAGCCAACAGCAGTCCCGCGAACAGTCTATGCGAATGAATTAATTTGGGGGTTTTATTAGTTGCTAGGTAAGGACTTGCCGGTTCAAAGATATCAGCTATGATTGTCTGTCCTGCGACCAGGAAGAACGGCCCTGTTGTTCCACCAAGAATCCAAAGAGCAGAAAAGCCCGCGAGATTGGGAGCAACAGCACACCCGATGGAGCAGAGACATAGCACGGTATTTGCAACGAGATATGTTGATCGACGACCAATGATTGTGCTAATGGGCAGCCAGATCAAACCAGACACGGCCTGGGCAACAAACACACCAGCATTGACCGTGTTGATGGTGGTCGCCTCAATGCCAAAGTCCGAGGCAACCTCGATAGTAGCAGGCATGATGGCAGTGCTCCAAAACGTCGTGGGAAGAGGCATCCAGCAAACGACAAAGAGGATCACCCATTTCCTCCACGACGGGATATTCGCAGCCTCATCGTCAACGGCTCCAACGGGCGTCACAGCGGGTGCTTGGGGAACTGCCAGTCCACCAGACTTTGGCACAGCCTTCATCCTGGTCGATTGGGAAAGACAAACAAAGAGTGTAGGATTCGGCTCGGGCGATCAACGTGTCCGGCTATTCGTTTACACTTTCTCCGTGCTGTAGATGCGTATGCGGACTAGTCCAGTCTCTACATATACAACGTATCTCGTTTGCGAAACTGCATGTTGAAAGAAGGAATTTTCAATATGCATCGCTACGAGTGGGGTCAACATGAATCCATCTTGCGGTGTCGGCTGCTTGGCTGCTTGGCAACGAAATCTGATGAAATCCCCTTGAGCAACTATCGGCGTGTTGTCCCAAGATGCCGAATTGGGAGAGAGAAGCCGAGGCTACGAGCTCCGAGTTCGGCGAAAAGAGATACTATGCCGATCCCTGCTAGAAGCTGGCTGACTCATCGCGGCAGAATAGATAACCACACCGCCATCTCTCGGCGTGAAACGCGGAAATTCCGGTTTCCGTTGGAAGCATCTAGTCACGCGACAATCAGCGTCGCGAAGATCTCTGCTCGGCCAATGTCCAATCGGGACTAGACGGTAACCCCAGATTCTGCAAGATTGCACAAGATTTCCCCAGGTTCCGCATCTGCCGTGGCGACTTTGCCCATCTTTCCGCCTGTCCACGCATAACATCAGCCTGCAGTAGCCGATATGACCTCAAACGAAGACAGCCCCCAAGAATCCGCTGCGGGCTCGGAGCCAGAAGGCAATGAGCTCAGTTCGGTTACGCTAAGCGTCTCTGGCAAACGGCAGCGCAAGACCAAGTCAACGGCGTAAGAGTGAGACACGGACTCGAGTGATAGGCCTTGGCTGATGATATATCTGCAGTTGTCGTCGATGTCATTCCCGTAAAGTGAAGTGCTCGGGAGGCCAGCCCTGCGATAACTGCCGTCAGTCAAGTAAGGGAACTGAGTGTTCCTATCCCCGGAAGAACCGGCTGGTGAAAGTCAGTCAACAGTACGTCTTCCATGACGCCCCTGTTGTATTGTTACGTTAACCTAACACTATAGGTATATCGACGACCTTGTCGCTGAGAATCAGCGTCTTCGTAGTCGCGATGCTGGGAGTAAACCTCGGCCGGAAGCTCCGGCCTCTGACGCCCTGGTCGTTTCTGGTCGTGGTCAAGCCGACTCTTCATCCGCGTCGTCACTTCAGGCGCATTTGTTGGAAGAGCGGCCTTGGTTCTTTGACATGAATGTTCTTCACACGCCAGTCTTGATCGGTGAGGCTTCCGATGCCGCCTTTGCTACACGCTTTCGCCAGGCCATCTCCGAACCCGGGCATAGCCATATCCCCAGGGTCAACTACGCTACCGATGACAGACTTCTCGCCCTCTCTGATGTCGACTGCCCCTGGCCAATCCCCTCCCGAGCGCGACTACTTGTCAACGTCGCCCTCAAGTACGTCAGTCGCTGTTACTACATCGTCCGCAAAAGCCAGATTCTGGAGGGTCTGGAGCAAACGATGCAGAACCCGCACTCGACCGACTCTCTCCTCAAGAGCAAGCTCTGGGCTATGTTTGCCATTGGTGAGATGTATTCGACTCGGACGGCAGCGATAGAAAGGAACTTTCCAGGGATGGCCTACTTTGCGAGGGCGACGCGTGTGCTCCGGATCGTGAGCGAACGACCAAGGATCGATACCATTGAGATCAGGTTACTTCTAGTAAGCAGAGCTATGCATGGTACAGAGTATTATCGCAGCTAACGTCCTGCTCAGTCTTTTTATTCTCTTGCACTAAATCGTCGCTACACAGCATACGCCCTGGCTGGTTCGTCAGTTCGACTCTCAGTGGTGATGGGGTTGCACCTCAACGTCCCAGTGTCACAGCTGAGGGATGCGGGTGCAAGAGAGCACAGGAATCGAGTATGGTGGACAGCATACAGTTTCGACCGTCTTTGGGCCTCGAGACTCGGTCATCCAGTTGCGATCCAAGACGACGACATTGAGGTTGATCTCCCCGCGGACCCGGTCCTGGGAATTCCGTCAGACGATTTTGGAGACTCGGCCTACTTTATCGCCAGCGTACGACTGGCTCGTCTCTCTTCGCGGATTCTCAACTCGATCTACACGAGAAAACCACAGCAAAAGACTCTATCGCAGAGAGTGCAAGAGGCCTTGAAGGATCTTCGGGAATTTGTCGAGGAACTACCACCTCACCTGCACATCGAGTCCACCGATGGCCCTGAACCTAGCCCCAAGCCACTCTCTCTACATTTGTACTTTAACCAGGTAAGTTCAAGATCCCCGGCTGAAACGGTTTCTCTGACCCTTGATAGTGCGCCATTACTGCCACCCGGCCTATCCTCCTCCATGTTCTGAGAACACACGTCGCTGCTTGGGATACCCAGCCAAGGACAGAACCCCAAGTCCCCGCGTCTGCCATCACATTATCAGAAGCCTGCGTGAGATGTGCCCGCCATTCCTGCCGCCTTCTGATCGACTGCTGGATCGACGGAGCATTTGCTACTTTCGACTACTTCTATACCCAGTACCTCTTTGCCGCCGCAACAGTGCTGGCCATCTCGAGTCTCCTAGACGGCAAGGAATGCCGCAGCGACAAGGAGCAGTTTGAGTCGGCGGCCCAGTTCCTGGCGCAGCTGAAGGAGAATGGCAACTTTGCCGCCGAGGAGTTCTGCCGGCACATCGATGCCATGAAGGTCACCATGGCGGCGCTGCAGTCTCGGAGGGGGGACTTTACCATACCAGAGACGGCGACGAATCTGATACAGCTGGGTGGTCTCGATGTAGGGCCTGCGTTTACGGGGACTAATCCGACGGCTGGCATGGCGCTGTCGGAGCCGTCGCTGCAGGAGCTGTTGTCTCAGCCGGTTCTGGATCTGCAGTTTATTGATGCGTCGATGTATCACGACGTTTCTCAGGGGTTGTACTGGCCAGATATTAGCCCTGAAAGCTGGACTACGAGTTCCTGGACGCCAAACTAATGTATATAAACTAAGATAGATGGGTTATCTACACAGATGTTGACTTTTACATTATATTAGCCATCCTTGGGGACCAAGAAGAATACAAGAATAGAACTATGCGCTTTGTCAACGTAAATCTGAAGAAACAATTACCTCGTGTGCGTTACCTCCATCACAGGCGGTTTGCTGCGGAAATAATGAAGAACACTTGTTTTCACATCTATGATATCATGACCCAATATCAACCTCAGTCTTTACAGTCGCCTGGACCCGATTCTCATTGGCAAAGGCCGGCTCTACCTTCCCATTGTTCGACTTATTCTCTTCCAGCCTTTATAAGTCCGCCGTTTTTAGAGCAAACATTAATACCATGCATGGGCGCAAGGACAGCTGTTGCGGCAATAGCCAAGAGCTGCTAAGCCTCTCGATAAGACAGGTCGATGGTCCCTCGAACGAGGGTGCCCTTGGCGAAGTCTTGTGCGACGACAATGGACTTTTCGATATTCATTGCTTGGGGCTTGGCTGGCGCAGAAAATACTTGGCAAGCTTCTTGGGGAGCATGTTGTTCCAGATAGCACCGCTCACATTGGATATTGGTTAGTACGAACTGTCGATCAGGAGAATATCACACTCATCTTGTTTCAATGACGCCTCCAAGGTCCATGGCAGCGTAATACTCACTTGCTAGACGAACTAGACGAAGTGGAGCGTTATTATATGCTAGATTATGAGTACTCATGCAATGCTGGGCACTCTATGGCGCGATAAACCCGACTGGTGAGTCTTCTTTTGTGTCGTCGGTCCAGGTTCAGATCTGACTCGTCACATGCAAACCAGGACAGCTCCTTAAGACCAAGTGTGCTCCGTCTCTTGGATGTGAAAGGTCGTGACTTACTATCTGTCTCGACAGAACTTGGTCATTCTATGTCTTTTATTAAACTCACAAGATCTATGTATAAACAGTCTATGTATAAATGCATCCAGGTAAATGTGGCGCTCATATGCTATCAAAGATTCCACTCGGCGTCGAACAAGTATGCTACACACGCTCGCCCCCTTCCAGGTCTTGGACATCGTAGTTATCCCAGATTATTTGGGCACTTTTCACGGATCCTGGCACCGTAAAAGCGGAAGACAACAGGCACCGGCACCAAGACCAGCGCCATAAACGCCAACACACTGTTACCCCAGCCCAGGCCAAGATTGTTGTACATGGACAGCCCTGCAAGGGGCAGCATGGCACCGACAAGGGATCGCAGAACGGTGACGGCGGCAACTACAGAGGCCGCGTAAGAGATGTAGGCGTCCATGAGATATATCTGAAGACACATCTGGGGATACTGTTAGTGGCTGTACCGGCTGTAAACGCAGAGAACTTACGATGATACCGAGGAGGCCGAAGCAGAAGAACGCGATACCCATCATGGGCACGATCCAGTGGACGTGGTTCTCCGCTGACCATCCATAGCAGAAAAGAGATGCCACAATGAGAATGCCGTTGGGTAAAGTCAGCCAGACTGGTATACGGTCCTCAGGCACCGTCTTCCCGTTCTGGGCTATCTTCTTCTTGATGATGATGTCTGTCAGGACACCAAACAGCATGGTACCCAAGAGCATGCCAACGCCAGTTGGGATATACGCAAGGCCAATAGTGCCTGTGCCGAATCCGTATTGCTGGGCAAAGACAAAAGTGATTGTGCTGAACATGAGGTAGAGGACTCCGTATACGACGGCGATGTAGAGCGAGAGTATCATGACGGGGAACTGGGTGAAGAGCATCTTCATAGGGCGGATGATGGCGTGTTCAAGTCGCATTCTTCGAGTGAGCCCGTCTTGGTCGCGAACAGAGTATAGATCCTGATTTCCTGTTTCTTTCTTGAGTTGTTTGACTTTCCTTCGTAGCAGCGTGGGCTCGTAGGTCTCGGGGGCGGCGAAATAGCAGAGAATAGAAAGGGCACCGGCCTAGAGTGTCAACGTTAGTAGGCTTCACGGCAAACTTCAGATCAACGAGAACACTCACAGAGATGGCAATGAGCCAAAATACCCATCGCCAGCCCAAGTCCTCAATCATGTATCCTCCTGCCAACGGTCCCAGACACGGTCCGAGCAGTGGTCCCATGGTCCAGACGGCCATGGCCTTGCCTCGCTCCTCGACGGGAAACATGTCGGAGATGGTACCGCTTCCGTTGGTGAGCGGGGTAGATCCGGCAAAGCCCATCAGGAAGCGGAAGACGATGAGCATCTCCATGTTCTGGCTCAGGGCGGTGGCCACAGTGGCCAGGATGAAGGCGACGTTGGCCGTGTTGAAGACGATCGCTCGGCCGTAGATCTCGCTGAGCGGCGCGGCGGCAAGAGGGCCAAAGGCGAAGCCGAGGACGTAGACGGACACGACAAATGTTGCCATGTTCTCGTTGCTGCTGTTGAACTCGCGCATGATGTCGGGGACACCCGGGGCGAACATGGATGATCCCTATGCCGTGTCAGATGGGGGAACAGCTGGGTGTGGAAGATACATACAAGTGGACTATCGAAATGTCAGCGCTTGTACTGTGTCAAGATTTGAGGTCAACTTGCGTCAAGAGGGTCATGAACGACAGAGCGCCAATGTTTGTCCATTTCTTCGTGGCCGTCCAGTTCATGGGGTTGTTTGGGTCGTCGGGGCCATCCCAGCCGACGGCATTCGGATCTTGTAGTGAAGCTTCGGTTTTCTCATCATTAGTCTTGCGAGCGTCTTCTTCGTCAGGTTCTCGGTTTATTATGCCGCTGCCATTATCTGAAGGTGTCAGGGTTCGCAGGCTCTCTGGCCGTGCTATGTCGTCTAGCTGGATGCTTTTCGTAGGCACTTGGGTAGTCATTGTTGGACTGGTGATGCAGATCTCTCCCTCGAGATCCGGGAACCTTGCAGAATGGGCAAGACAAGATATTTAAAGCCCCTCTTGCAGTGTTATAACATGGCACTACCTACAATTTACCCGGACCAGCTGCTCGATGCTACGATAGCGATACTGAGAGCAAGGGAGCACGGGCTCAGGCCCACTTGGCATCGTTCAACAGCGTTTTATGCACTCTTTAAATGGAAGGTGCAATATCCTCCAACAGCCCGATGACACCCAAGTCCTGGGGTTCACCGTGGAAAAGAGACTGCGGCGCCGATCTTATGCAAGCCCCACTCCAAGAAATCCGGACGGCGTGTAGATCGGCCGGTCTTATGCCAAGACTTTAACCGGCCGCGTTTATCTTACCGGACCCGGAATCTTGTCCATCTCGAAGCCGCAATCCATCTGGATGGGATTGATTAAAGTGAGATTTCTAATTGGCTTCCGTCTCTCGTCTGTAATGGATTCTTGTTAATAAACCACGTATTTCTTTGCCGTGGATTTCATGAGGTAATCGTCGTGCAAAGACGCTGGACCGTCTACGGAAACCCGCCTCACCAGGCACACAACTCTAGGGTATGACACCCGCTCTAAGAAAGGTGGTGGTCGAGCACCCGCAGACGGACAGTCGCTGGCCGTTCAAAGAGCACGATCGCGGTGGACAACATCCCGGAGGACCATTTACGAAGCACCGAGTTCTTTACCCAGTTTGGAAGCATCGCAGAAGCCTCGATGCAGTCCTCAACGAGACTGTGGAAGCATTCTAAAGGCGGCCCATCACAAGGATCTCCCTGGCCCACGTTGCTCTGACGCACCCTTATCCGTCACTCCCGCATCTATTTAACCTACTGACCCATCGTTGATCTCAAGGAAAGACTAGAGAAAGTGTGAAACCACGGGTATCTGTTTGTTATAGGGTCTGTACCAAACCTGGTTTAATCTCTCCCTCGCCGACTGAGCCTTTTTGCCAAGTTCTATCACTCAAGACCAACAATAAACAACTTGGATTTATCTGAGCTTCATGGCTGACAAGGATCCATAATAAAGAACACTCCGAGGTTCTCAAAGCTCACGGACAAACGCCCTGCTCGACAATGTTTCTACGACAAAACTGCGAGGACCAACGAGGGGTTATTCCAGTCGTTCAGGCAGGTAAAGGTAACCTCTGCATCTCGTCAATTGGGACCAAAAGCTCACGTCTGCTCCCAGCACAGTAGCTATCAATTACACTTGATGTGATTGGTCATTTGGCACGCCTTCATTGGAGCTCTCGGATCGCTAGGAGCTTCAACGGGCGCAGCATGAAAGCTTCAAAAGGATGCTCAGCTCCTCAAACAATGAGCTACCATTACTCATTCCCTTAGCTATCATGGCCACCAACAACAGCGGCTCCGTGCTGCAAGGCCTGTTGGTCGACCTCCGCGGCGGCAACTACAGCGCTGCGACAATCCTTGCAATAACGCTTCTAGTGGGCGCAGCGACGCTGTCTCTGCTGACCAGGCTTCTATCGCCGCGGCTGGACCCCCGCGAGCCTCCTGTTGTGAGACCCACGATCCCCTTGATCGGCCACATCATCGGCATCATTCGGCACCAGTCGGACTATCACAGGATACTGCAGTGCGTCGCAGCGCGCAAAAGACACCAGGGCACTTGATGCTAACGCTAAACGCAGCAATGCCAATCCCTCTCAGCCCATCGCGACTCTGCCCATGCTCAGCGGCAAGATCTACGCCATCTACGATCCCCAGCTCGTCCAGCCCGCGCTGCGCTCAAAGGTCGCCTCGTTCGAGCCCTTTGTCGTCGACTTTGCTCAAAAGACGTTTGGTCTCAGCGAGGAAACGTTTTCCAAAGTCAAGACCCACGATTGCTTCAATAACTTTACCGATGCTATTCACGCGAGCTTCCAGACGCCGATGCTGCACAGGATGAATGTGCACTTCCTGGCCAGCATCTCGGCAAAGATGGATCCCATCAGCGACGGGACGGTGCGCGCGAATCAAGTCAATGCCGGTAGGGAAGAGGTCATCTCTGGGGGTCTACAGGTGGAAAACTTGTACTTGTGGTGTCGCGATGTGATGAGCCTGGCGACTGCCAAGGCTCTGTACGGAGACCATGATCCCTTTGGGGGTAACCCTTCTTTGATCAATGAGATGTGGTGGGTGACCCTTGATGAGAGTATCGCTTCAACCTGCTGACGATAAAAAGGACCTTTGAGGAGTCTGTCCCCTACTTCCTGCTCTCCCTCTTCCCATCAATCACCATGCCTAAAGCATACAAGGTGCGACTAACCCTCCAATCCCTCCTGTCGGAGTACTACTCGGCCAACCACGACATGGATGAATCCACGACCTCGCAGCTCGTCAAGAACCGCGCGGGTGCACTTCGAAAGCAAGGACTCGACGGCCAGGAAATAGGACAGCTCGAGTGCATCCTCCCGATTGTAGCGACCCTAAACGCGGTCCCCACGTTCTACTGGATGCTTCTGTACGTCCTTGACAGACCCGAGCTGGTGGTGCGGCTGAGAAGCGAGGTCGAAGCCGCCGCAGTCGTCTTGGAGGAAGGCGAAAAACGATCAGCGACGTTCAATATCGCCGAGTTTGATGCAAAGCTTCCCCTGCTCGTGAGCTGCTACCGGGAAACGATGCGGCTCTCGAACCACTCGGTCAGCATGCGGCGCATCATCGAGGACATGACCATCTCGGGACCCGACGGCCAATCCTACCTCCTCAAGAAGGGCACCGATCTCCAGCTCCCGGCGGGCGTGACGCACTACGAGCAGAGCGTCTGGGGCGACGACGTAAAGACGTTCAACCCGGAGAGGTTCCTCCCCACGGCCAGGACGGCCGATGATGCCGACAAGAGACGCAAGGCGGCCTATTTCCCCTTTGGAGGCGGCCGCCATCTCTGCCCCGGGCGGAGCTTTGCCTTTGCCGAGATCCTGGGCTTCATGGCTGTTTTGCTGCTGGGCTTTGAGGTTGAGCCCGTGGGCATGGCCTTTGGGGATATGAAGATGCTCGGAGCCCAGCTCGCCAGCGGGGCTGTACGGCCGGAAAAGTACGGCAGGGGTCTCGGCGGAAAGATCACGAGACGGGAGGGTTGGGAGCATGTCGAATGGAGGTTTGAGTGCTGAGTCTGAAGGGGAGCGAAGTGTTTTGTAATCTCATGACTGAGATGCGGGACCATCTTCATTATCATCAATCGTAAACGCTAATGCTAGAACAGAGCCCAACTTTTGACATACATACAATACAATACATGCCCGCTCCAAGACCTCGTTTCTCTTTTTTCGAAATGCACAAAAAATGGAAGCGGGTTTCCGTCAGTACATGCGTATTCGATACAACAACGAACCGCGGCCCAAAGTAAGTGCGAAATGGAACAAAGTATCCATGGCCAACACCACCAAGCCCCGTCCTTTTCCCCCTTCTTTCTCGCCCCGTACGTTATCTCCCCGTGCGTGTATCCAGTCGCTCCCTCACGCAGAACCCTTGGGAGAAGCAGCTCCGTCTGGGCGTACGGCCTCGGCGCATGGTGGCGCATCCGGCACTTTGGTGGGCTGCAAGGGAGGAGAAGAAGAAGAAGCAGCAGCAGCAACAGCTGGAGGGTGGGGGACCACGAGGACAGGCTGGTACAGGACGCGACAGGAAGGGCTGTGAAGCCAGATATCCTGGGGCCAGTGAGGGGCGGGCGTCTTGTGGACGTTGTTGTGCTGGATCGTCATGGTCGTCCGGTGCTCGTTCTGCGGGCTGGGGACGTCGGGCGCTGAGATGCAGAGGGTCTGGAGGTTGTCGAGGCTGTACTGGAGCTGTGGGTTGAGCTGGTCGGGGATTCTCACGGTGTCTGTCATTTGGGTGTTGGCTCTGTTGTCTTGGCTCAGCGTTGCGCTTGGCGGATTGATCTCGCTGTCGTTGAGCGTGGTTTGGGGTTGAAAGGCGGATTGTTGTCGCATCGTCAAACAGTATATCATGGACCACTCAGTCGCCCATCATCAATAAGTGTAATGTCTCCCTCGCTTGGGCATCTCCAGAAGGGCATTCGTGCTGATATACTCGCTCCTGCAGCCCCCGTCAGGCTCGTGTACCCGGTGATCGTCACGGCAATCCTGTACAATCACCGCCTCGGACATCAATTACCAGACAGAAGACGCTGCCCATTGCCACGCTTGCTTTGGCTACAGAAGCAATCAAGTGCATGCGTTTGCATGGAGGCCAACGGGATTTTCCGTCCACAGGCTGTCCTCTGTTGGAGCAAAGGCGCATTTGGCGCTGTGTGTCTTGGTCTATCCTGTTGCCCAGGCGCAGTCAACAAATGCGTAAAGTGCATGCATCGCTGTCGACCTCGAGGGCTTCTTCATCCGGCCGAGGATGAGACATTGAGCCGACGGCTTATGCATGCGATCAGTCAGTGAGGTTGGCTGGGCGCTGTCTCGTCAAGGGATTGCGGTTTGGGTACTTGATACATTGAGTCTCTCTAGTAGACGTTTGGCGTGGATAGCAGTGTAAAGTACCCCGATAAGGCGCGCTGTTAGCAGTAACTAGAGCAGAATAACCTATCGTTGTGACAACAAAGACACTACAAGGCCCCAGGAGAGACATTGCTCGCCCCTTGCGCCTCTGTCACGCCAGACACTGTGTGATCGTCCTCATCTTGAACGATGTACCTGGTCTCGACGCCCGTCCTCGTACAATTCCCCTCTGAAAGATAGATGCACGTATGGACAAGCGACATACTGGGCTAAGACACATGCGGAACCAGATCAGCTAGATGCACTCGAGATGCACCTACAGATGTAGCGTCTTGATTGGTGAGCCAAGGGCAATGTTGGCGCCCAAAGGCTCCCCGCCCTAGAAAATTGGTCAATCTTAAACGAAGCTACAACGTGCTCAACTCCTGGATTATTCAGGGCGTCTTGGTTCACTCGTTTGAGCTGCAAGTGTTGATTTCATTTTTGGGAAACACAGTCTCTACCCAGCAATGATCTTTGTAGGTGACTGTTAAATCAAGGCGTTGCCACTGGCTGAGCGCTTTACGACAGATCTCACCAATACGGAAGCGAGACAGACAACAGCCAAGACCACTTCTCAAGCCCAACATGTCTTTTGTTACACGAGGGACAAAGGAAATTACAATATGCAACCACAATGTCTTGGTGTGTCATGGTCAGACACGGCGTGCATCGGAAAGAGATCCCAGTCTAACCTGAGCTGATGTTTCCCGCGGCAAACCAGGCTTCACTTAGCCCGTGACCCATGCACGTCGACCAGACACGCGGATTCGATCGAGATGGGAGCCGAGAGTGCCAAGTCCGGTTGGGGGGCATGGATTTTCAGGGTCCTCGATCTTGCTCATCTTGGCAGCTGAGATTAGGACCAGGCATGCGATACCTGTTTAGTACAATGTATGACCCGTTGAAGAAGACGATACATGCCAGACTGACTCGTTAGGGCCATCCAGCTGAGAACTTGGGCTTGATACGGCTGCAGTCGATTAGAAACGGTGAGAATGGGTACATCGAGACAGAGACGGTCACTGTGAGAGCCGTAACACCAGCTATTCAACCTCATAATCACCGCCTTCAACGGCATCTGCAGGCCATGTCAGAGTGGGTAGAATTTCGGATGGTATCTTCAGGGCAGCCGAATAAGCTTAAAAAGTCTATGACGACCAACGTCTCCACGCGGCCCGCGATCGATCCCCGATCATCACAAGTTTCCGTAGGTTCCGGACCACCGACAAGACGAGCTCGGCCCCGGTCGCGTTGCTGGAAAAGTCCGAAGGCCGACTGCGTCCAAGCCAGACCCCTTACAGTGTCGTCATAGACATGAGATAAGGTATCCGGAGGTCTCTAGTCGGACGAGTATAGTAGAAGTGATGACCCAGAGTAATAACAAAAGACCTTTCTTGCTGTGCAGTGTCTGTAGAGCCAGAAGCAGTAAACGACAACAAATTGCAATGGCTGACGACCGGCCTACTCCGCGGGATGAGGATATCCCGGGAGGATATCCAGAAACACCAAGTGTCTACTCCATCTCGCAGCCGACGCCGGCCCGTGATGATGCCGCCCATCAACTGGAAGCCGGACTGCTGGGACACCAAGATTCGGCCCGTCCTGCAGCTTCTTCCCGCCATGGCACCTTTGGAGCAACGGCCGGCCTCGCAGGAGGTTACCTAGCTTCCGGGGGACGACCACAACAGCAGCCACATGCAGAGTATGCGCCGTACCCTACCGAGAGACTGCAGGATCAACCGCCGGCACAGACAAGCCAGTATGCCCAGGACCAGCAGCGAGGAGACAACGTGCCCTACACCGCAGCTCCTGTAGGCATCGCCCACGATCAAAACTCGTCGTCCAGCACCATTCTGCCCCAGGAAGATGCGACCGACGGAAAGGCCACAAGATCTGTAGACGTCGCAGCCGAGGACGAGCCTTCACAAAGCGACGCTCCATCATCCTCTGAAGAACCTCACTTTGCACCGCTAAAGACACAGGCAGCCTCGGACAAGAAACGGCCCAACCTCGAAAAGAAGAGAACTCAGCACACTGAAGAAGACCTCTTCCGAGTCCTGACCCGACGAAAGACAAACGCAAGCACACCCGCCGGGGCAGACGAGGAAAATGAAGAACACGAGGAGCTCGACAGGCTCATGTCGCGCATCTTTGGGCAGAAGCGCCAGGAGCAGAGCGAAGAGGAAAAGACCCGTCACAGCGGAGTCATCTTCCGCGACCTCACAGTCCGCGGCGTCGGCGTCGGCGCCAGCCTCCAGCCGACAGTGGGCGACTTCTTCCTCGGCCTCCCGCGGACGCTCGCCAAGCTCTTCACAAAGGGCCCCAAGGCCGCCCTCGCGAAGCCGCCTGTGCGGGACCTCATCAGCAACTTTGACGGCTGCGTGAGACCGGGCGAGCTGCTCCTCGTGCTGGGTCGTCCCGGCTCGGGCTGCAGCACGTTCCTCAAGGCCTTCTGCAACCAGCGGGCGGGCTTCGAAGGCGTCACCGGAGATGTCTCGTACGGCGGCACTGATGCTGCGACCATGGCCAAGATGTTCCGCGGTGAGATCATCTACAACCCCGAGGATGACCTTCACTACGCGACCTTGACGGTCAAGAGGACCCTGCAGTTTGCGCTGCAGACTCGTACGCCCGGGAAGGAATCTCGGCTCGAGGGGGAGTCGCGCGCTGACTATGTTCGTGAATTTCTCCGTGTTGTTACGAAGCTGTTCTGGATCGAACACACCCTCGGTACCAAAGTCGGCAACGAGTTCATCCGCGGTGTATCTGGCGGCGAGAGGAAGCGGGTCAGTATCGCCGAGGCCATGATCACGCGAGCGTCAGTCCAAGGCTGGGATAACTCGAGCAAGGGTCTCGATGCCAGCACCGCGGTCGAGTATGTAAAGTCCATCCGCGCCATGACAAACATGGCCAACACTTCGACCGCCGTGTCCCTCTACCAAGCCGGCGAGACCCTCTACGACCTCGTCGACAAGGTCCTCCTCATCGACAACGGAAAGTGCCTGTACTACGGCCCATCCGAGCACGCCAAGCAGTACTTCCTCGACCTGGGCTTCGTGTGTCCCGAGCGATGGACAACAGCCGACTTCCTCACCTCCGTGACGGACGAGCACGAGCGCAGCATCCGCCAGGGCTGGGAAGACCGCATCCCTCGCACCGCGGACCAGTTCTCCGAGGCGTATCGTCGAAGCGACGCGTATCGAAAGAACCTCGAGGACATGCAGAGCTTCGAGTCGGAGCTGACAGGTCGAGCTGAGAAGCGGCGCCAGCACGAGTCGGAGCGTACCCAGAAGAAGAACTATGAGATTTCCTTTTACAAGCAGGTCATGGCGTGTACACACAGGCAGTTCCTCGTCATGACGGGCGATCGGGCCTCGCTCTTTGGGAAATGGGGTGGTCTTCTCTTCCAGGGCCTCATCGTCGGGAGTCTGTTCTATAATCTCCCCCAGACCGCCGAGGGCGCGTTTCCTCGCGGTGGTGCGCTCTTCTTCCTGCTGCTCTTCAACGCTCTTCTGGCCCTGGCTGAACAGACTGCTTCATTCGAGTCCAAGCCTATTCTCCTAAAGCACAAGTCGTTCTCCTTCTATCGCCCGTCTGCGTTCGCTATAGCGCAGACTGTGGTGGATGTGCCGCTGGTCTTTATCCAGGTCTTCCTGTTCAACATCATCATCTACTGGATGGCCAACCTGTCGCGCACGGCATCGCAGTTCTTTATCGCGACGCTGATCTTGTGGCTCGTGACCATGGTGACGTATGCGTTCTTCAGAGCCATCTCGGCGTGGTGCAAGACGCTGGATGTTGCTACGCGGTTCACTGGTGTTGCGATTCAGATCATCATCGTTTATACGGGATATCTGATCCCCCCCGACTCGATGCATCCGTGGTTCAGCTGGCTGAGGTGGATCAACTGGATCCAGTACGGCTTTGAGTGTCTCATGGCCAACGAGTTCACCGGCCTCAGCCTCGAATGTGTTCCGCCGTACCTGGTTCCCCAGGACTCCAATGCGCAGTCTCGATACCAAGGCTGCACACTGGCGGGCGCATCCCTGGGCTCATCGTCTGTCGACGGATCCGCCTACATTCAGCAGTCTTTTACCTATACCCGTTCCCATCTGTGGCGCAACTTTGGCTTCCTCTGGGCATTCTTCCTCTGCTTTGTCATGCTGACCGCGCTTGGAATGGAGCTCATGAAGCCTAATATTGGAGGCGGCGCCATCACCATCTTCAAGAGAGGCCAGGTCCCCAAGTCGGTCGAAGAGTCTATTGACACTGGCGGTCGGGGAAAGAGTGACAAGAATGACGAAGAATCCGGCAAAACCGCCCCAGCTGCCAACGGGGACAGCCCAGATCGAACAAAGAGCGACCAAGAACTCGCCCAAGAAGTCGCAAAGAACGAGACCGTGTTTACATTCCAGGACATCAACTACACCATTCCCTTTGAAAAGGGCGAGAGGAAGTTGCTTCATGATGTCCAGGGCTATGTTCGCCCTGGAAAGTTGACTGCCCTTATGGGTGCTTCTGGTATGTTTGCCCATTGAACCGATCCCATGCACATCAGCTAATATCTACTATAGGCGCTGGTAAAACGACACTTCTCAATGCATTGGCTCAACGTCTCAACTTTGGCACCGTCACGGGCGACTTTCTCGTAGATGGACGCCCTCTTCCCAAGTCATTCCAGAGAGCGACCGGCTTCGCGGAGCAGATGGATATCCACGAGCCCACTTCGACTGTACGAGAGGCTCTCCAGTTCTCGGCACTCCTCCGACAGCCCAAGGAGGTGCCCAAGAAGGAAAAGATGGCTTACTGTGAGACCATTATTGACCTGCTCGAGATGCGCTCAATCGCCGGTGCCATCATCGGCGAGGTTGGACAGGGCCTCAACGCTGAGCAGCGCAAAAGACTTACTATCGGTGTCGAGCTGGCCTCCAAGCCAGAACTTCTAATGTTTCTTGATGAGCCGACCTCTGGCCTCGATTCCGGCGCTGCCTTTAACATTGTCCGTTTCCTCCGCAAGCTGGCAGACGCTGGCCAAGCTGTTCTCTGCACCATCCATCAACCTTCGGCCGTCCTCTTCGAGAACTTTGACGAGCTTCTCCTCCTCAAGTCTGGCGGCCGCGTCGTCTTCCACGGCCCCCTCGGCCACGACAGCCAGAATCTCATCGAGTACTTTGAGTCCAACGGAGGCGACAAGTGTCCCCCCGACGCCAATCCAGCCGAGTACATGCTCGAAACCATCGGCGCCGGTGATCCCGACTACGGCGGTCAAGACTGGGGCGACGTCTGGGCCCATTCCTCGGAACGCTATCTCAGATCCCGCGAGATCGACGACATGATCGAGCAAAGACGCAACGTCGAGCCATCGCGAAGCCTCAAGGATGACCGCGAGTACGCCATGCCCCTGTCGACGCAGACATGGGCCGTTGTGCGGCGCTCCTTCATCGCCTACTGGCGCTCGCCCAACTACATCGTTGGCAGCTTTATGCTGCACATCGCGACGGGCCTGTTCAACTGCTTCACCTTTTACAAGGCGGGCTTCGCGGCGGTCGACTACCAGAACCGGGTCTTCTCCATCTTCATGACGCTCACCATCAGCCCGCCGCTGATCCAGCAGCTGCAGCCCGTCTTCCTCAAGTCGCGGCAGATCTTCCAGTGGCGCGAGAACAACGCCAAGATCTACAGCTGGTTCGCCTGGACGACTGCCGCCGTCGTTGTCGAGATCCCCTACCGCATCGTCGCTGGCGGCATATACTTTAACTGCTGGTGGTGGGGGGTCTTTGGCTGGCAGATGTCTGCCTTTACCTCTGGCTTTGCATTTCTCCTCGTCTTGCTCTTTGAGCTCTACTATGTCAGCTTCGGACAGGCCATTGCGGCTTTTGCGCCCAATGAGCTGCTGGCCTCCCTGCTGGTGCCCATCTTCTTCCTCTTCGTCGTCTCGTTCTGCGGTGTCGTTGTGCCTCCAGCTGGTCTCCCGACTTTCTGGCGCGAGTGGATGTACTGGCTCACGCCCTTCCACTACCTCCTCGAAGCCTTCCTCGGCGTCGCTATCCACGACCAGCCGGTAAAGTGTAAAGAGGGCGAGTTTGCGCAATTCGAGGCTCCTTCGGGTCAATCGTGCAGCGAGTATGCGCAGTCTCACATCCAGCAAGCGGGCGGTTACGTCCAGACGGGTGAAGGCGGCATCTGCGAGTTCTGCCAGTACGCGACCGGCGACGAGTTCGGCGCTGGGTTCAGCGTGTACTACAGCAATATCTGGCGCGACTTTGGCATCTTTTGCGGATTCATCTTGTTTAATTACGCGGTTGTTTATGTGGCGACGTGGTTGAGGTTCCGGGGCAAGAATCCGCTCAAGGGACTGCTGCAGAAGCGCAAGGCTTAGATTTGAGGCTTGCATATAGCATAGACATGTGCTGGTAATTCAACGTCGGGGAGAAATCACGACAAATTATAATGGAGTTGTATGACTATTGATGCATGAATGTGGGCTGGTTGAATTTGGAGTGTTGGGTGGGCTGAACCCAACAATCATACCGTGAAGAGCATCCGTCTGTAACGTCTCTGTCAGCTGAAATCTCGACATGTTGATTATGCATGTTATCATCGTATCAACCAAACAGACCAGACGTCGCATACCTCTTTTGTGAGCTATCTTACTGTACTCCTCGCCTACTACCTAGTAGTGTGACAGCCATAACCAGCCAGCTGCCCATTTCAAGGCGGCATCTGACCCCAAATATCCCAGACTAGCCTCTAGGGGTTAGGACTCATACAAACGGGCTCAACACCAGCCTCGCCACGAGTGAGATATTAGCTCCATCCCATAAGCAGTGGTAAGGCTTATGGAGATATCCTCATCTACACTAGCTAGAGAGTACTATTCGCAGCCATAGTCTTAGATAGCGGTGATAAGTACTTTATATCTGCTACCGCATGAGCTAGGCCGATGATTGGATATTAGCTTCCCCACAGGCCTCTCCGCCGCTTAACTAGGGGATAGTAAGACGCCAGCTGATCCTGGGCGGGGTGAATCACCAACGCCGCCAGTCTATAAGTAAAAGTACTCCACCTCGCTCTTCAATGCAGCAAACACCATGGCTCCATCACTAAAAACCTCTCTTATAGCTCTGGGAGCAGTAGCCGCGCTGTCGATAACCCAGCAACTGGCCTCATTTGCCTGGCTCTTTATCCGCACCTCGTCCTTCTCGCGATACACCACCACCGCCAACGGATCACCACCATGGGCCTTTATCACGGGCGCCAGCTCTGGCATCGGCGCGGCCTTTGCTTTTGAGCTCGCGTCGCGCGGTTTCAATATTGTTATACACGGCCGCAACCAGCAGAAGCTCAAGTCCGTCAAAAAGGCCGTCCAGGCCAGGTACCCTGGTTGCGAGGTCCGCGTCGTCATCGCCGACGCAGCGGATCCGTCCAAGGTAGACTTTCCCGGCATCGCGGCCTCTGTGGCGGATATCCAGATCAAGGTCCTCATCAACAATGTTGGGGCGACCATGCCTCTCGGCCACTACTTTGACACCCTCGAGAATTACAGTGCCCAGGAGCTGCTGGACAACGTGGGCGCCAACGCTACTTTCCCCCTGCTGCTCACAGGAGCCCTGTTGCCGAACCTGATAAAGGACCAGCCGGGTCTGATCCTCAATGTAGGGTCGTTTTCCGACAATGGCATGCCTTTGTTCCCCAGCTACGGCCCCGCCAAGGCGTTTGTCAGGAACAGCTGCGTCGAGCTGGGGATGGAGATGGCTTTCAAGGAGCGAGACATTGAGGTTCTGGGACTTACAGTCGTGCAAGTCACCGATACGGGGGTTATCTTTGTGCCGTCTAGCTACTCCGTCCCGAGCGGCCCTACTTGGGTCAAGTCGGCGCTGGCTCGGGTGGGCTGTGGTAGGCCTCACGTGGTGCCGTATCTGCCACATGCTCTGCAGGTGGCGGTGCTGGAGAACCTCCCCGACTGGATCAGCAAGCAGGCCAAGCTTGCTGTATCGGCCTCGATGCTGGTGGGTGATCCGACGGGGAGGTTGGCTCATGAGGCAGCCGTTGGTGAGGATTCAAAGAAGAATGTGTAGAGGATACTCTTGAGGAGTGGGGGCATGGTGTAGGCTTGAAGTATTTGTAGGACAGAATTCACCAACGATGAAATATGTTGGATTTACGTCTATGGATGGTCTCGAGCGAGATAGATTTTGTGCTGAGTGAGGAACTGAATCACAGGACTGCTTCGTTAGTGAATATTGAAAAGCTCTTGATTACACCATAGTTGATGGATCGACGGATTGTTTGACTAGTAGTCTGATATTCTTTTGGCATTACGAAGGCTCCTCGAGGCTCTCACGTACTAACCCCCAGAGGACAATATAACATGAGCACCAAGAATGCGATGGGACCAACCGATCTGGGCTATCTGCTTGGACAATGAAGTAGCCATAAGACCCGCTTGAAGAAAAAGAAGGTGTAAATGTAAATGAAGGACATAGTTCAACAGTTGCCGTTATAAGAAGAGGAGTAAAAGCTACTGACTTGACGTGGAACGAGGTAAGAGCAGGCCCACTAGAACAGGTATGGAAGAAAAAGATCATTAATTCCAGCTGAAAGATCCTTTGTCTCTTCGGATAGGTTAAACCCTGAACTTGATCGTGTATCAGTAAGACACCAATATAACACATTTTTCTCAACTAGAGTTCTAGGCGGTAACTCTATGACAAAGTTAGCTATGGATAGCAAGAAGAAATGATGAACAGGATCAAGGGAGCTTACTCATATTCTAGATTGCTTAATGTCTCCCTGATATCTCTTGTAAATCTGGGTCGGTCGAGAAAGCCTCTCGGAGCTGGTGAGATGTATGGTCACGTCGACGTCGTTTAGGTAAGATCTGCATCTTTTAGGATTGCACCTCGATACTGGACATATTGATGCTGGCGATAGAGATTGGTTATTCTGTCCTATGGATCGGAATCTGTATACCGAGAACATATCGTATGTTGTTCATTGTCACCGTCGATGACTCGTACTACTTCCTTGTTTTGATATCCTTTATTTGTTCTTGTGGTGCTGTGTAGGCATCGTTCACGTTCAGCCAAGGCAGCGTAGATTGCACCGTTTATAGTTGGCATATCCCTAACGAACAGGGAGTCAGTAATAGTCAAGGTAAACTAGATACTACAGTACGTATAAAACAATTAAATTGCGAAGCCCCCTGGACTGTATTTACCGTTTGCGTGGGGCAGATGAAATCTCCTTGTTTGTTTGCTGCCTGCCACTGCTGTCACTGCCATGGACCGGCGTGCCATTGCAAACATTTACTCGAGATTAACAAAGCTGTTTGTCTTTCACCTCGACTAATTCACATAAAACACTCACATTGGATTGCCATTCAGCGGTATTTCACTCCTTCGCCTTTCCCAGTCACGTCGAGGCCATTCGCTCTTCCACAGCAGCCGCCCGTTTTCTCGCACCACGAAGCCACGCCTCGCGACATCGAAACAAACCACTTCGTGACCCGCGACTCCTCATACCTTTCCCCAACCATGGAGGGCTCGCCAGAAGTCGACAAACGTCGTCAGCGCTTCGGCCGCAAATGTCCCGTCTGCAAGGCCAGAATCGTCGGAAGCAAAGCGGTGCTTCAGCGACACGTGAGCAGACACTCGCGATTGAAACAAGTCCAGGTACTCGGCTTTCTCCCATTTCCCTGAAAAAGAGACTAACGAAGCAGACCCTGAACAGCCAGGTCACCCCCCCAGACAGCCCAGCCAAGAACGCCGGCTTCGACGTATCGCTCGCCCGAGACATGTTCATGTCGACTCCCGCCAAGCATCGCTTCACCGGCGGCGCCTTCAACACGGGTCCTCTTGCTGCCAAGGGTCTCTTCGAGGGCATGCCCGAGGTGTTTCAGCGGACCGGACGATTCAAGAAGAAGCTCGACTGGGTCCGTACTGGCCTCAACCCCCAGATGGGCTTCTTTTCCAAGGCTCAGCGACAAGCTCTTGGGCCTGTAGCTGCTCCCAACAAGACTCTGATGGTGAAGGTGGGCGCCAAAGGGGACTGCCAGGTGAAGTGAGCTTCATCTCTCGATGCGATGCGGTTGCTAGGCTGCCACATCTGCTGCTGCCGAAGACTGTTTTCTGTTGTCAGTCACCATGGGTTGTTGCTCGAGAGCTGGGGAGCAGGGTGTGCACCACGATTAGATATTCTCGAGGGACTTATGGGAGAGTCTGGTCGATTGGAGGGGGCTTTGGATTGGTAGAGTTGTCAATACTGTACATTATTGCGATGCAAGACGAGGGAATACACAATCAGTGTGCCTTCGCCTGTTGGGTATGTTTGGGTATACATGACTCTGAAAACATGTCATGTTCCAATTCTCTTACTGTATTTTAACCTGGCGTACAAAGTCAATCGAGTAGATGCGGTACCGTGCCCGATAACAATGGTTATCCAGTCTAC
The DNA here is from genome assembly GCA_013266195.1 of Fusarium zealandicum. NCBI lineage: Eukaryota > Fungi > Ascomycota > Sordariomycetes > Hypocreales > Nectriaceae > Fusarium > Fusarium zealandicum. The sequence continues at coordinate 74,545 of JABEYC010000223.1, forward strand.
TCCTCGGCCGGGAGACTTACGCAATGAGTCCAAGGAAGATGAGATGAGACCTGGCTCCACAGACCAATTCTGGTGCATTCGTCTGTATTAAACTAGATAGATGATGTACTATTCATTATCCCTCGGGTCTAGCGAATTATAGGAAGGAATCGCATATGGAGTCTATCGACCTAGACAGGCTCATCCCTATAGCACGTGTCTGACGGCGTGATGCGATGTGCCGATCTCTGATTGATTAAAGAAAGCCACTCCCGTTTTCAGACTGCATCCATCACGATTACGATAAGCCTGCGTGGATGGTTGCGATGGATGACCTCATGATTCAGCATCTTGAGCCGGGTAATAGAACTTGTTTTGCCGGTGGCTTACCCAGACTACGTACAAGGGACTTGATGATCTCATAATTTGGATGAGAGGATCATTTATGCCCGAATGATGCAGTCATCGAACTAGGAATGCACTACTTATATAATACACCAGTACAAATGGTGTCGCTGTGGGAATCATCATTGATAACAACAATCTGCATCATTTATCCCTTGCATCAATATCATAATCATAAACATCATACTCAAACATCACCATGTCGGACAAGCCTATCAACCCCCCCGGCGTTAGCATGACCGGCACCGTTCCCAAGGTGATGGATGCCCAGGGCGCCGTCGGAAAGCAGTTTACAGGTTGGTCTACTTTACCCATATAAAAGGATCATTTATTTAATATTGCGTAGAGCAAGGAGCTCTCGGAGGGACTGCGCAAAAGATCGGAGGTCCCCTTGACAAGGACGGCATAGTTGGAAAGCAGTTCACGACTGAGGGCAGCATTGGAGGAAATGTGCAGAACATGATGGGCGGAGACAAGAAGGCATAATCTTTAGGGGCCTAGCGTCAAGTTTCGTCGTATTATGAGATGCTGAATTGCGTCAATAATTAAACAATGTCAACCCATTCTTTCACCACAGTATCAACTCGCATTATTAATGTTTAATGATGCACAAGTGTTGTCGTCATTGCCGAGAAATATTATTGGAAATTTCTTCCCCCTCACTGGCCCAACAAACGAGACATGCATGTCAAATGCCACAGAGACGGCTGTTCCTGGGAACGTGCTTCAAACTGCTTATTCTGATGCAGAGTGTTTTCAGACATTGGAATGTCTCATTTTCTATCATTGTGACGTTCTGTACGACAATAACCTCTTATTGATTGGTGTATACACTCCATGATGCGCTCTCAGGAGGGTTTCGTCCGGGATGGCTTTACGGCCAGCGTGCCTCATCTCTGCAAGCAGTGATGGTTATGGACATGGTGACGCTCTTGTGATGTTTATGCTGTCGCACTCAGTCTCGTCAACGGCCGTTTCACTTCGTGATATGAGCTGATTGTACCTTTGATCGCTCTCCAAAGGACCAAGGCATTGCATCTCATGCGCGCACTGGCCCAGTCAAGGTGAGACATGGTACTCACCGCAGTTTCCATGGACGATCCATCTCTGACATCTCGTGCCTAGATATATGGCTTTCAGCTCGTAGCATGCTCTTTTCGCTAGCCTCGACTTCTCTCCGTGTCTCTCGTCTTTCCTGCGAACCCACTCTAAGACTAACGTTTAGGGCCTACCTGTCCACCATGGCGTCTACAAGCAACTCCAAGTCGCAACAGTTCTTTCACACCTCTGGAGCGACAGACTCGGTGTGGATACACCAGGATCCAGTCTCGAATCGACCTTCTTTTACCAAGCTCAACTCCGACATTGAGACGGATGTGTGTATCATCGGCGCCGGCATCGGTGGCATTTCCACAGCCTACGAGCTTGTCACTCGTGGGAGAGAAGTTGTTCTCGTCGAATCTCGCGAGGTTCTCTCTGGTGAGACTGGGCGAACCAGCGGACACTTGACGAATGACCTGGACGACGGGTACACCGAGATCGCCAAGAAGCACGGTGAAAAGGGCGCCCGCGTAGCAGCAGAGAGTCACGCCTGGGCGAGAGACCGTGTCGGCGAGATTGCCAAAGCCCTGGGAATCGAGTGCGAGTACCGAAAGCTGCCCGCTTACGAGATCTCCCAGTATGCCGTCGGGGAGCAGAAGCACGACGACGAGCTGAAGGAACTACGCGATGAGGAGGGACCAATGCAGAAGAAACTCGGCATCGACGTGACGTTTGACGTGAGTTGTCCACTCTCAAAGAGTCTCAGCCTTTGCTAGAATCAACTGACATAGTGAACAGGAGAACCTGACTGTCCGAGGCTGGGACGGCGCCGTTGACCAGAGAGGAGGCCTTGTTTTGCGCAACCAGGCAGCGTTCCATCCCACAAAGTACCTAAACGGCATTCTCAAGTGGCTCATAGACCAGCCCAACTTCCGCTGCTACGACCAGACCCGTGTAATGTCTGTCGAGGAAAAGGGAATCGAGATCCTGGGCATGGGCAACAAGACGGTCAACGTGCAGACGGCAGACCAGAAGACCATCAAATGCAACAGCGCCGTAGAGGCGACATGCGTTCCTCTCCAGAAGCTCAGCGTGATCGCCGAGATGGAGTTCATACGCTCCTACTGTATCGCCGCCCGTGTTCCCAAAGGGTCCATCGAGGATTGCCTCTTGTACGACCAGGCCGAGGAATACAAGTACATCCGACTGACAGCATGCGACGACGAATCCGACTACCTGATTGTCGGCGGCTGCGATCACAAGGTCGGCCAACAAGATACGACGACGGAATTCCAGGAACTCGAGGAGTGGACGCGCGCTCGCTTCTCCCAGACGGGACAGGTAGACTACCGCTGGAGTGGGCAGATCTTTGAGCCCGTCGACTTTATGGCTTTTATCGGCAAGAACCAGGGCAACGACCACATCTACGTGATCACGGGGGACTCTGGCGATGGTTTGACCCACGGAGTCTTGGCGGGTCGGCTCATCGCGGATGAGATCGATGGCGTTGAGAACTCATGGGCCAGTCTCTACTCACCGAAGCGACTCGCCTCGATCGCCAAGTCGCTGCCGAGCATGATCGCGCATGATTTGCAGATTAATTCACAGTACAAGCGTTTCCTGCAGTCGGATATCACCGATATTGAGGATCTGGGCCGAGGCGTCGGTGGTGTACTGAACAAGGTGAGCACTTCCATATTTCCCACCTACAAGACCGTGCTGACGAGAGGATATAGGTGGGATCGAAGCCCCTGGCTGTGTACAAGGACGAGGACGGCAATGTCAAGACGTTTAGTGCCTTGTGCCCGCATCTAAAGGGCGTGGTCTGCTGGAATGCGACCGAGAAGAGCTTTGATTGTCCGGTGCATGGAAGTCGCTTCTCGAGGGAGGGAATCTGTGTCATGGGCCCGTCAAAGGGGAACTTGGAGCCGATGGATGAGAGCGCAACGAGGGATCAAGAGTCGGTAGCTGGAAGCTAGATGGCCACTGCACAATCTGAGTATGCGAATACACCACGTTAATTCTCCAACGTTGCCACCGAGATACGCGTATATCGTAGAGGTCATCGCCAGGTTGCAGCTCCAACGCGCGGCTCAAGCAGTTCTTGACAACAACCGATTCGCTTACGTTGCACCTCGACGCCCAATCACGTCTACTCCCTGCTACAAGGAATGTGAACATCCTCGTCATGTCAGATCCGAGCAATCCGATGCGGGGTACAAGCAGAAAGCTGATGACGCCAGCATTTCTCAGGCATCATCACTTTCGGTGGCGGAAAAGATAACATCTGATTTCTGGCGCTGAGATATATAAACTTGCACGCATCATTATCCCCTAAAGTAAAGTAACGTCGGGCGGGTTCTGATATATATCTTGTGGCAGCTGAAGCTTGATACAGGCTTTTCTCCTGCGCATATCCAGATTTGCACCAGGCTTTATCCACATCACTCGCATCGATATAGCTTCATCTTACCTGAGCCAAGATGAAATCAATCGTGGCGCTCACGCTCGCCACAGCCACATCGGCCATCGTCCTCCCCGAGTCCTTTGATGGATTCAACCACTTCAAGGACGAGATCAAGCATATCCCATCGCACATCTCGTCCACGCTCAACAAAGCGGTAGAGCACCTCTCATCCGAGATATCCGACGCCATCACCGAGGACGATATTCTTGGCTCCTTGTCGGGATCCGAATACAACATCGATCTGGACGGCCACGACAGCTCAGAGTACACCATCTACGAGCTCATATCCAAGAGCAACTACACCGAGGAGTTCTTCAAGCTGGTGCAGGACCACAAGGAGGTGGGACATCTTCTCAACGACACGAACGCCAACTTGACGCTCTTTGCACCCATCGACAAGGCCTTTGAGCATATCCCCAAGGACCCGGAGCACAAGCCTAGTGATGGGTTTGTCGAGAATGTGCTCAACTACCATATCGGAGTCGGTGAGTATCCCGCTGGACGGATCCTTTTCACGCATACTCTGCCCACGGCCTTTAAGGAGTCTTGGCTTGGGGACGAGCCCCAGAGACTTCGAACCAGCGTTGGCTTGTCTGGTGTGAGGGTCAACGTCTACAGCAAGGTTGTCGCTGTCAACATCGTAAGCAGGCCATGATTGTCTCGATGAACATGAATCTCACAACATCTAGAAAGCCAAGAATGGTTACATCCATGCCGTCAACAAGATCCTCATCCCACCGCCCATGATCGGTCGGGTAATCAGCCTCTTCCCGGCTCAGTTCTCGACTCTTCTCCTTGCGTACGAAAAGACCGAGTTTGTCAAGTATGTCCACAACGTCAAGATGATCGGTAGCACTGTGTTTGCCCCATCGAACAATGCTTGGCAGCGTCTTGGTCCCCGAGCAAATGGTTAGTCCTCCACTGCCCCTCCAGTGATAGCAGCAACTGACATCTTCAAGCCTTCCTTTTCAACACAGACACTGGCAAGAAGTACCTCAAGGCTCTTCTCAAGTACCAGATCGTCCCCAACACGACCGTCTACAGCGACGCGATCTACTACGGAGACGAAAAGGACGAGAACACCAGGTCCAAGAACCTCCTAGAGACCACCGGTGACTTCCACATTGAGCTCCCCACCCTGCTCGAGAAGAGCGTCGGAGTTGATATCCACACCTGGAAGGGATGGACCACCATGGTAGTCAACGGAGCCGCCGTGGTTGGCTTTCAGGATGGTATCGGCAAGAACGGCGTCGTGCAGGTGGTTCGTAACGTCCCCATTCCTCCATGCAAGAAGGGCGGGTCGTCTACGTACGTGGATGGAGAGATCGAGGTGGAAGACCTCAAGGAGAGACTGGACCAGTACGTCGAGGAAGACGAGGATGACCAAGACTGGACTGGTGAGCTGTGAAGGGTGTTACTGTACAAGGATAGCTGCAGCAGATGAAATGGGGCAGTCATCGAGTGATGAAGCGGGAAGCCTTCCGATGAAGCGGTCGGCTACGGCCCGATAGCAAGCCAAACTACCCTATGAATGGGATTCTCAAACTCTATCTTGATATCTCAATTATTATTTCAGCGGCATCGTTCCCCGGTCGCCTCCTGGATTATCGCCGCAACTAGCACACATGCCCGAGGATGTCCACTAAACCTATCCCAATGTAGCCTCTGCGCTCATGAAATCCTGCTGGTTGAGGCATCCCCCACAACGTTGACCCTAGCAGTTGGAGCACCACATACAGGGACAAAGTCACGTCAGCGCCAGCGAGCCAATAGCAAGAGCTTCCAGCAACCACGACTATTCTCAGCATAGGCATGATCGGACAGTTGTATCTGCTCACATACAAAGACGGCGGATGATGCGCTAATTCCGGGCATGACGCCTTCTTGCCGTGCTTGCTCGTGCTGCGGAGGTGCTCTATCAGAGTAGTACCCGGGTCCATGCTGGGTATTGACGACATTTGCGTGCATGATGGTGAGGAGTATGTATGGTTCTTTATTGGATATTACGTGCAACGTTCCATATCTCTGGCCAACTAGTCGCTTGTGTGATATTGCCCCGCGATACCTAGTTATGTCTTGGCGAGTTGATCGGGGGTTGATATAAGAACGCTTCTAGCGCTCTCTATACGTGGCGGCATACAGGCTTAATACCACGTTTACTTTCCAGACGTGGCCACACCCCTAGTACCATCACGACAGAATAGCAGTGTCGTCCAAGATGGCAGACATCACGAAACCCATTTCCACCGAGCGGGTAAAGCAAGTGGAGGAACACGCGGGCGCCTCGGACTCCGACACGGCAGTTGTGACTCTTGTTCAAGAGACTCCCAAGAGAAGCTGGAAGTCGTACATATGGGATACGTTTGACAAGTCGCCCGAAGAACGGAGGTTTCTGTTCAAGCTCGATGCCGCGTTGATGACGTTGGCGTCTCTCGGCTATTTCATCAAATACCTCGACCAGGTAAGCCGACAAACAAAGGGAGTAGAACGGGTGCAGCACTGACGGTTTCTGGTACAGGTCAACATCAACAATGCCTTTGTCTCGGGGATGAAGGAGGATATGAATCTCCTGGGAAACGAACTCAACTACATGCAGACTTGTTGGACTGTTGGATATGTGATTGGCGAGATCCCCAGGTACGTCGATGCCGACTTGTATTGGCAAACATAGCTGACGAGTCAGTAATCTACTTCTCACGCGAATCCGGCCGAGTATATGGATCCCCATCTGCGAGGTTTGTCCCTCAACTTGCAAACTAATCTACGAGTAATCACTAACAATGTACTTTAGGTGACTTGGTCGGTTTTGACTATCCTCCTATGCAAATGCACGAATGCAACCCAACTCTACGTCCTCCGTTTCTTCATCGGTCTCGCCGAGAGCACATTCTATCCCGGGATGCAATACATCATCGGTTCCTGGTACCGCAAAGACGAACTCGCAAAACGATCCTGCCTATTCCACGCCATGGGAAACGTCGGCTCGATGGTATCTGGTTATCTAATGGCCGGCTCGCATAATCTAGATGGCGTCCACGGGTACCAAGGCTGGCAGTGGCTATTCATCATGAACACTGTCGTGTCCCTGCCCATCGCCATCTCGGGCTTCTTCTTCCTGCCCGACGTGCCCGAGATCACAAAGGTGTGGTACCTGACGTCGGATGAGATTGCCCTGGCGCAGAAGCGCATGCAGCTCGAGGGTCGGGCTCAGAGGTCACCGTATACGAAAGCAAAGTTCCGAAAGATCTTTTCGAGTTGGCATATCTACGCCCTCGTGGCTCTCTACATCGTCTTCAACAACGGGAACGGTGGCAACTCGCAGCCCGCATTTCCGCTCTGGCTCAAGGATCAGGGGTACTCTGTGCGGGAGATTAACATCTACCCAACCATTGTCGAGGTGGTCAGCGTCGTCACGACTCTCATCTACGCCTGGACATCTGACAGCTTATTCCGCGGAGCGCGCTGGCCGGCGATTGTCTTTTCCGGTGTCGTCAAGATCATCGCATACGTCGGCCTGACCGTCTGGAACATCTCAGACACCTTCAAGTGGGTGTGCTTCATGCTCTGCGGTTTCGGCGGAGGCATCAGCGGCTTGACGTATGCGTGGGCGCACGAGATCTGCAGCGATGACAACGAGGAGAGGGCGCTCGTCACTGGCGCCATGAACCAGATGGCATACGTGTTTCAGGCTTGGCTGCCGCTGGTTATCTGGCAGCAGGTTGAGGCCCCGAGCTATCCCAGGGGATATCCGACCATGGTGGCTCTGTCTGTGGCTCTTATAGGGAATGCTTTTGTGATAAGATATCTGCACAAGAGGCAGCAGCAAGGACATCGGCATGCGTTGGCGGGACGTGCTTAGAGAGTGTTGGATTCGTCAAGAGGGTTAGAGCAACTGTCTGTTAGAGGAAACCTTGTGGTGACCATGCCTATACTTGAGACCGCGTCAGTGATAAAGTCCCCATTGGACATATCAGTGACCTGCATTACCTCTATCAAATAGGGATTTGCTGCCACAATGATAAAGAACACGGGTTCTTCTCACATGTTTGATATCAAAACACGATATCAGCACAGTTGACCGGGTTCGGAATATGCATCTTGAATTCCTGTATTCTGTCATCGCTCTAAATGCTGTTAGATATCTCTTGATGGCTGTGGCTGATCAAATACACAGGGGTTCAATGGCCGATGAAGGGCAATGAGTACTTGCCATAGAATCTAAGCTAACAACTACACAAACATCTCAAGTTTCCATAATGCTTCCTCAGCGTCCCATAGCTCGCCATCCATACATCCATGGATATAACACCCACCACCATAGAGCCAACCACCACCACCACCAGCATCTCTCGCAGCAAAGGGAATTCTACTGCCTTGGAAGATCCCGATCGAGTCACCTGGGGAAGCAGTCGTTGGAGCCCATCCCATGCGGTTACCCTCTGATATGAGAAACAATTGGCCGTGCGTCTTGTTAAACGAAGTTTGGAACTGATCATCCAAACATGACAAGACAGCCCAATGCAACTTAAAAAGATCGGCATCTCTTTCCCATCCCTTACCCAGGGTCAACTTGAGGTTCAAGTGGTAGTACCCAAAAGACATGCCCATCGACTCGGGCGCAGATTGCTCTAGTTCAAGCTTATCATCCCGATTGCAGACTAGAATGCGCCAAAATTCGTCGAACGAATCCTCCGAGGTGATGTTATCGTCAACTTTGAGCCTTGCATCTGTAAGGAATCGCAGTTGATGGATGAATAGAAGTTTCTTTTTTACGTAACGATAGGTTGACTCATGCATTTGCTCTGCATCTTCCCTTGATTGCCTATTATAGACTGTAATTGGTTGCTCTGGAAAAGGAGGCAGAATGGCTATGATCTTGTCAAATATTCTGGCCTTGATCTGCAACCCTCGGATCTAGCAACGAGTAAGCACTTGGTTTGGTAGTTACCGCTATATGGGTTAGCCCAGGATCAGCACACCTTGGGGTACAGGTAGGGGGACGTCGGCGTCGTCACGATTAATGAGTTTTCGTCTGCACCTTGGTGACAACCTTGGTCTCTGGAACTAGCATGACGGAGCCCCTCTGGAACAGTCTGGATGTCGAGTACAAGTGAAACAGGTTTATATCTTGCCGTGTTCCAGAGAGATAATCTGGAATCCAGGACGGAAGTTGTACCTGTTGGCCCTCGAGGTGCTTACCTCCCTTGTTGGCCAAGACCGCCAGTCAGTACAGACCATAAGTCAATCTGGATTCTGGAGGGCCTGTCTCCATCAGAGTCATAAGACCGACCTGGCAGGCGGCTTCTCGCCATGTCCTAGAGTAGTCGACAATCCCCAGAGGAAGTCCTTTCACGATGCCTGCCAAAGCAAAGTAATAATCCCGCGTGTCTGATACCGCTAATCCTCTAGTCCAGTCCCTGAGATTCCAAATAGAATCAAGGTTTCGTTCATGAAATGTGAAATAACTTGAAGCTAGGTAGGTAGGTGCGCGTGCGCGGTTCCGTGTGTTCCCATCGCGTCTACTAACGACACTTTGAGCATAAAACGCGGATGAAGGACCGAGAATTCCATAGACCAGTCAAAGAAGAACTTGCCTGTTAATCTGCCAGGCAAGCCGGAGGATAATACCGGGGTTCGTTGTCAACTCGCTACGCCATATCAGTAGGTTTCGGGTGACGCGGGGTCTCCCCATACGTATGATAGCGCATCGAAAACGGCGGTGTCGAGAGGCTCTTCCACAAGATCGACCTCGAGCGGAGAGTGAGGTGGCTGATGATGAAGTAGAAGCTTGATGAAGAGCAAGCGAATACGTCGGCCAGCCAGACGCGAGCCGTATTTGAGCAAATCTCGTTGCTGGGCCATTTTCGAATAGATTGAATGTCATTGGAGGTGAGGAAAATGAAAGTGATGGCAATGGAAGTCAGGGTAATCGAAGTGAGAGCATGGAAGTAAAAGCACAGAGGTGAGGATAAAAGCAGACACGTAATTGTACGGAAACATGCTGTTTTGAACAATGACTGGCTTTTTTGACGCTGAAAATATATTGTTAGTCCTCAGCCTAACTCATGGAAGACACTCTCATGGGGAGCCCAACAGGGGCACAGCCTCTGGCAAGGGTGAGCCAAGTCGTTGGAGAGCAGCTGATCTGCCTTGACTAGGGAACTTTGCCTTTTTAACAAGCATAACGCATACATTATTATTGAATTGGATCTGAAACTGTTCCAAGCCAGGCATCAAGGCGCACTACCTTATGTGAGCCTAGCCTCATGGTGTTGCTTCAATCCGGACCAGCACCAACCAGATAGTGTCTGCTCCGAGATCAACAATTCCAGGAGGCTGAATCTCCAAATGAGCAATATGGTTCTTCAAAGCACCGAGTGGCCCCTCCGCCTCACTCCCCTTGCCTTCGCTTGCACCTTTGAGTAAGTCCTTGACAGAGGTACCTACAACTTCAGAGAGTTGCTCCGTGTTGACCAAGCTCGCATGCAGCCCTCGCTTGTTGAACCAGTCCTTGTTGGCGACCGTGATATACGCAACAGCCCGCTGTGCAGGAGTCTTGGGCTTTCGAGTCACGACTGCGATTGTGTGTATGGGCAGAGTGACAATGGTCCCTGTTGCGCCCAAGGCGGCTGTGACAGGGATAGTGATAGCACCGCCAATGACCCCAAACGCGGCTCCAATGATATTGCCACGCTTAGCATTGTCGCCTATTTCCTTGCCGACCTTTTTTGTGTGGGAAACCACATTCTTGATGAAGCTCGTTGGGTGTTCGCCAATCTTCTTGGCCATGTCCCCCGCGTGGCTGACTGCGCGCCCAGAGACTTTGGCCGTCAGGAAGGCAGAGACCGTGTCCAGGAAGGATGACCATGCCTCTTGGGTGATTCCATAACTGAGCAGAGAGGGTGCGTAGGCGTTGAGGAAGGGAGCCGTGGGGGCTGGGTTTGTCTGCGGGATTGTTATAGGCGCCTGAGAGCTGGAGGATGCCTCCGAGTACGACGGTAGTGGAGCATCTGACGAGGGAAAGTCAAAGGGAGCCTCGGCTGTTGGATGTGCCGAGTCTGGGGCTTTGGAAGATTCGCCAGCATTTTCGGGTGAGGCATTATCATCTCTTGGCTGAGCCGCTGCTGCTGCTGATGGACCAGGGCTCGCTGTTTCGTACGCGGGAGGGCCCTCACTCTCCTCCACGGGAGCTGTATTGGCAAGATGCTCTGCTTCTTTCTGTGATGACATGACTTCCACCGAGATCCTGAGCGATACTGATGTTGATGTCAAAGGAAGTTGGGGTTTAGCAGGCAAAGTTAGAAGGATTGCATACATGTCAGCCGTATCAGATGACTCAGCCACGGCGTCATTGGCTTACGGCATTGGCAACCTGAGAACACAGCTGCATTATTTAGAGGTAATGACACGGAGTTCTTGAGTACCTTTACTGCTTGAGTTGTTTAGTATCATCCTGACTTGTAAGGTAGAGGATACAAGGAATCAACCCTTAATTTATATAAATCCACAACTTCTACTAGTATCAATAAATTTACTTGTTCAAGGTCCAGTGATCGTTATGATTCGTTCAGTAATAAAAGACCTTCAGAGGGACCAACACAGGGTAGTTTATGAATAGAAGTATCGCTCAGACGCATACTTATTCGCCCGCTACTTGTCACCCCCAGAGTGCAAGTAGATTCATTAGTTATAACACGATAACAGGAGTATGTCTCACACCCTTGTTACGGTTAGAGACACAACACTAGGGCCAGGTGCAAAACGGAGGTATTTGACAACTAAAGGCGAGAGGTTCATTTCACACTCCATTACTTCAAACTTCAGCCCACTAAACCGTCTACCATACTAGGAAAAGACAATACAAACCTGCAACCACCACAGTCTCGTAGTTATACCACTCACACCTCGTTAATCAAAGGCCCCATCTTCTCTCTCTGCCCATTATCCTGTCCCTCCAATCTAAACTCATAAACCCGATCCCCAGGACGTCCTCCAACAGGATAAGACCTAATCTTTGTCCCTTTATCCATACACTTATCTAGACTCACCTCCTTGGTCGCCGCCGCGATCGACGAGAAGGTCATCTCGCGCTGCTCCCTCACCCCGTCCTTGTGCATCGCAAGGATGCCCCACGCCACTCCTACCATGGCAACGACAAAGGACACCGTGTAGACGGCTACGAGAACACGCCATTGGTAGATGAAGAAGGGTGCTATGCGTTCGCGTTCGCATGGGTAGTTCGTCTCCGGGCCGCCGACTGCGACGCCGGTGAACTTGCTCGGGTCGGCGGCCCATGAAACAGCGAGCATCTGTGGATCCGAGAATAGAGATATGATCATGTCTTCGTACAAGTCTCGCACAGCTTCTTTGAGGTTGGGAACGGCGAGCAAGTGGTGACGGTCGAGGAGTCTTGACTGTATGACCTTGGATGCTGTGATGAAGTTTGGCAGTTCAATCTTTCCGTTGATCAGGTCGCGCAGTTGTTTGCCCATCGAGTGGTATGCTCCAATGCGTCGGTATCTCTTCACATCCTGTGGGAAAACGTAGTTGTCTTCAGGTAGCGCCGCCGTCTTGTCTAGAGTTCCATCGTCGCTCTCTTGGGCTTGTATATCGGTGTCGATGATCCTGTGCATGTAGTCTCTATCCAACACCTCATATGTCTGCATCTCCCCTGTGTAGTTGAGTCTAACCGTGTAGTTTGTCTCGTAGTGCTCACAAGCAAAGATGATGGGCGTGTAAAAGTCGTCCCATCCTTTGCCATTCCACCCCGTCGCGGACTCGTTCTTTGGCGGCTCCTTAGTCACATCTTCCACAGAAGCGTATCCAAGCCAGATGATTGGTTCCGTTCTAAAAGCACCGAGATTTTGGGGATACGGTGGTGCCATGGTGGGTATTCCGCCTGTTAAGACGTCGATCTGCTGTTCAGCATATTCGCCTTGGTCTGTGACGGCATAGTAGGTGAAGTTCCCGAGAGGAGCAAGCTCGCTCATGTTGAATGGCGCTGTAGCCTGTCCAAGATTCTTGATCGCGGCGTCTTTTCCCTTGGCCATTTCCTCGCATTTATAGCCAGGGGCGATGAAGTTCACAGTTGTCCAGCAGTTCCAATCAGCGCCGCAAACCTCGACAGAGACATTCTCCCTCTGGATAGCTTGCTTTCCAAACAGAACTTTTAGCGCGATTGCTTCAAACTGGGCGCTCCCTCCAGTCCAGTAGTCGAAAAAGTTGGGGTCCTCTTTGTCTGTGTTGGTGTTGTTCCAGCTCGAAAGCGACAGGCCGATAAAAGTCTGGTTCTCGGCTACTCCGGGCTCTCTCCAGTCATTGATCTCTTCGTGGGCAAAGTTGAGAGTGCGCACTGATGGACAGGTGGTGTTTTGCCGTCTGCCGGCAAGCACAACGTCTAGTGTGGCGGAGGAAAAGATGACCACGAGGGGGCTGATCCAGACGTAGATGGCGAGGAACATTACGACCCAGGCCTTCTTCCAGGATTCCTTGTTGAGGAGCTCCATTGGGTTATGGGTGGCTCCAAAGAGGGAATCGACTGCCTCGACAGAGAAGCAGTTTCGTCCCACGGCACGCCAGGCGGCCTGCTGTTGGGCCATCAAGACAGCAATAACAAAGCCCGCCTTTGCGATGAAGGATATTAACTGGCCCAAGCGTAGCCACCATTGTTGATCTCTTGCTTCTCTACCATCAAGGTGATGGTACAGAAAGTGGTGGCCCAAGGCAGCGCCAGTTCCAACGAGGAAGCAAATCACAATGGCCCACTTGCTGTTGCTCAATCTCTTCAACAGAGACTCGGACTGGCGGATTTGCTCGCCAGAAGCAGTGTTGAATATACCCAGACCAGCTCCACCTTGCTGTCCCTCCTTATTGTTGTTGTTGTTGTCGAGTTTGGTGCCAAGAAGCCCCCTCAAGCTTTCATGTTCGGTGCGAAAGACGGAAGAATTGGGACTCGTCGGGTCAACCAATGGAGATTGGAACCGCGAGTCAGCTTCTAAAGAGTTTCCCGGCGACGGGGCTAAGAATGCCTGTGCCAGCTTTCCCGGAAGAGTGCCCGAGGGGGTTTTGGCCTGGCCAGGGGGGTTTGAGGATTCGTTATCCATCTTGAACAACTACTGGAACTAGTTTGGCTTTGGGCACTCTTGTGTGGATAGTAGCTAAGAAGTATGTATAGAGCTCTGGTGAGTGAGATTTCAAGGCGATTTGGAAGCAGTTTATAGTAAAGAGACCGAAAAGCATCGTCACTGCCTCGCCAACTATTATCCTCGGCCAGACAAGATCAGCCGAAATACGGGCTGCATGCCAGGGCTGCACATTTGTCCTATGCTGCTCAGCTGCTGTTTCGTCTGCATTATCTGCGACCCTGAGGCGAGTCTAGAGTGCCTAATCGTCCTGAAATACCAGTTTCCCGTGCCAAGAGTAATAGGGCTGTGTGATCTAGACGCTGGCTAGACAAGAGGAGTTCAAGGCTCCAGCCTCATGCAAAACGATAACATGGGCGTCGTACAAGCTGCGGCCCCCAAATGCTGTCTGGGGGATAGCCAATCACTCCTTCAGAGTCTTTGACCGGCGAGTTTTGGTGGGGTTGGAGAACATTTGCACCTTTTCAGTAATCATCCGATAATCCTCATTCTGGTGCGTCCTGCCTCAATTGCCGAGCCTGGTTACGACGTGCATACTGCGGGCTGACAACGTCTATTGAGGAGCCTGACAGCCCTAGTGTGAGATGTGTCCCAACATGAGTGGCTTTCAAGTGGATGATGAGACCCTTTACACCTAAAGATGGAGGACAACTTGGGAGCGTAAGAGTGGACGAGCGTAGGCGTGATGGGACGTCAAGTTTAGATGCTCGGATCTTGTGGGGTAGTAACCTTTGTATATTATACTTGACTCTACGTAAATCATCTAGTAGCTAAGGAAACGTCGGATACTTGTTCGTCTCACTTGACAGCCTGAATATGTACCTGCCATAATCAACATCCAGCATTCGCCACACCAGGTAAGATCAGGGTGGCTAGTCACCCGACGACAAACCAAGAGGCTGATAAATCCGTTCTGACAAGTCGCCTAAGTTGATCAGCAGCCCTCTTCTTGCCTTTGTAATTTCCAGTTACGCGGCATCTTGGCGAAACTGGCACCGCAGAACTCGTTGACATGCGTAGGACGACCGCGGCTAGACAATAGACAAGTCAAACAGTAGAATTAACACAAAAGATTCGATAGAAAATAGCAGGTCTCGGCGTTGGTCGCTCAGGCCACAATGGACAAGGAAAGTAAGGATCAAGTCATCTTAAGTAATAAACAAGGTAACATGATTTAATTAGTATTCTGTAGATATTATGTCATTAACGCATTTCGCTCTTCTTAAGGCAGGCTCTATCCTGCGCAAGAGAGTGATAACGCTGCAGGAGATCTGTTTTCGACAGAGCCCCTTGAGCTGAATACTGGAAGTGGGCGGCCAGGGCATTTCCCTTGATGACAACATCTGTGAATAGTTAGCTACCAGGGACAATGTGATCTCGTGCGTAATGTTGACTTACGACGACGCTGCTTCTTGGGCAAATCAAAGACGAGAAGATCCTCATCGCCTCGTCCCTTGGGCCAATGCTCAGGGTCCGTATCCACGATATCGTCACCAGAAACGCAGATAAAGTTGATCCTGATGCGGTCTCCGTACATGACCCACGGCTTTTCAAACTTGTACAGATGCAGAGAGTCTTTCTCGATGTTCTCGAGCAAGGAGTAATGCATCTGCGCACCAATAGCCCAGTTACTATAGCTCTCGCCCCAGACCTCGTACTTGAGATGGGCAGCTGGGGTCTGGTACATCATGGCCTCGTCCGCCACCCTCAGCCATCGGTGGTTCTTGTACGCCGGAGGTTTCCTATCGAGCGTCCACTTGATATTCTTGGGGCCGTCCCAGAAGCCGTGCTGGGAGGGCTTCCAGTAGTCGGTGCGGTTCGTCACGTAGCTGGGCTCCTTGGGCTCGGGGAGGTATGGGTGCAGGGCGCCCATGCGGTAGTGCATGAAGCCCAGCGGAGGGTTGTTGATGACGTTTCCGGAGACGAGAAAGTCCTTTGGGTTCTCGATTTTGTGGGTGACCAGGCTGGGAATGGCATCGTCGTCGATCCATAGCTGGACAAAAGGTCAGCATTGCAAGAACATCTCCCCTCAAAAGAAGTATAACTTACGATATCGTCGTCGATCTTGACGTAGTACTTGCCACGCTCCAGGTGTCGCCAGGCCTTCCAGTACGTGTATGTCGCTAGGTTTTCTTCGGGAATGACCTTTTTGTGCCTGGCCGGGTTACTGGCGACTATTTCGTCGAGGTAGGCGAGATCCTCCTTGTTCTGGGTATTCACAATCCAGAGGATTTCATCGAGCCAGCCTCCATTGTCGACCATGTTTCGCTGTAAGACAGCCTGTTACAAGCCTGCCCTTGACCGTAGATTCTACTCGCGTACTGACCTCGAGGTAACACCGCAGGCTGGATACCCTGCTCCTGCGCCCATAAAAGACAAGCCCGCTAACAATGACATCTGCAGGTTTGACAAGGGGTTTCCGTGCGGGGGCCTCGGCGAGGCCAGTGGACTTGGGCATGTCCCATGGACTGACAAGAGGGGAAGAAAGCTGCGTTTGGAGAAAGAAGCCGATAAAGGCGAGACAGCAGCAGACGATACCGGCAATGCGCAAGGTCATTTGCCGATTCTGCATCCGTAGAAGAATCCCCATCTTGGAAAAAATAGTGGACAAGGTAGAAAACGATGGTCGAGGGCCTCCCTTTGGACGGGGCAGCACGCTATCTTTATTCTTGAGACAAGCTCCAGGGGTAAAACGCCAATCGAGCTGTTGGGCCAGAAAGCCACAGAGAGATGTCATTAGGGGCTCGCTATCGTTGGCTGTTGGTGAGAAAAGACTCGTTAGTCTTAGGCATTGTCGGGGACTATCGAATCTGGATGTCACAATGGGCGTAAAGCAGCGCGCCATTCATCTGTTGGTGCAAGCCACCTCCCTTTCGCCCGGCCGGGATTTCGAGATAATGGACGTTTTCTAATCAGCCTCGGACGGGCGCAGAATTCTAGATGCAGTTGCAGACTAATCGGAAGAGGCGAGGCTTCTAAGTTGCTTTAGTTTCCCAACTCGGCCAGCAGCCTCTAGTCTATGTGCGTTTCCTCTATCAAAGAGGGTTTTGCTGTCACAATTTCGAAGAACACGATATTATATCCCAACATCAGCACAGCTACCTAATTTTAGTCTTTTCTACTATATTATAG